>JAOVVH010167337.1:0-11032 GCA_028566435.1 Scorpiodoras heckelii | reverse complement strand
TCTCTCTCTCTCACACACACACACACACACACACACACACACACACACACACACACACACACACACACACACATACATGCCACCATATACACACATACAACATACTTACATGATGACCTAGCAGACACCTCTTTCTACTGCACAAACAGTGGATTGTGTCTTTACACAAGTCTCTTTATTTTGGTGCAGAATATAAAGCCAGAGATCATTTTAGGTAACACATTAGAATTAGTTAAATGTCAAGTGGGCCAGGAAAAAAAAGACATTTTAGAAGAATTACTTATTAGTAGTAATGTTTTATCAGTAGAGGAGTTCATGGCCATGAGTTTATTTAATTAGCTGTACTATGTGCCCAAAAGTACGCAGACACCGGACCATTACACCCATTTATGCATATTGAACATCTGATTCTGAAGGCATTGCATTAATATGGGCCAACCCCCATCCTTCTTTGCTGCTATAACAGCCTCCACTCTTCTGGGAAAGCTTTCTACATTTGGAATGTGGCTGTGGGGATTTGTGTTCATTCAGCCACAAGAGCATTAGTGAGGTCAGGCACTGATGATGGGAGAGGAGGCATGGCACATAGTCAACATTCCTGTTCAGCCTAAAGGTGTTCAATGAGGTTGAAGTTAGATCTCTGTGCGGGCCATAGCCCAACAACCTTGGCAAACCTTCATGGATGCTTAAGTATACAAAGACATACTGGGCAATCATAAACCTCCAGTTCCAACAGTTTGGGGAAGGACCAGATATGGTCAGGTCAGATATCCACATACTTTTTGCCATGTACTGTTATTTTTTTCTGAATCTCTTATTATTTTAGCAAACAGGATGATTTTTATAAACCTTTACTTGAGCCCTGTGATGGACTAGTGACCTGTCCTGTCCCTGCCTCCCAATGAACACTGGGATAGGCTCCAGCACCCCTTGCAACCCAGTAGAGGATAAGTAGCTTAGATAATGAATGAATCATTAAATATATTTGAGCCTGACCCATGCTTTATGTTGATATATTGTATGTTCAAAAATATGTGGACACCCGATCACTGGGCATCCCATTCCAAAACCATATGCATTCATATTGACTTATTCTCCTTTCCCTGCTATACAGCCTCCATGCCTCTGAAAAGATTTTGCAATAGACTTTGGAACATAGTTGTGGGGATTTGCTTATTCAGCCACAAGAGCACAACAGGTAGGGTGCTGATGTCTGGCAGAAAGTTGGCATTCCAATTCATCCCAAAGGTGTTTAGTGGGGTTGAGGCAGGGGTGCCGCTAAAAATCTTGGGCCCCATGAAAGATTACAGGCAAAATTATTTAAATTATATTAATAGCCTTCAAAGGGCCCCCTGTCAGTGCCAGGCCCTTAAAATCGTCCTAACTCCCCCCACTGGCGGCGCCCCTGGGTTGAGGTCAGGGTTCTGTCTAGGACACTCAGATTCTTCCATACCAGGCTTGGCAAATCATGTCTTTATGAACCACAGAGGCATTGGCCACTTATAGCAGTTCCAGTGAAAGAAAACTGTAAAGCTTGAGCATACAATGACGTGTTTCCAACACTGTGGCAACAATTTGGGAAAGACACTAAAGTCAGGTGTCCACATGCTTTTGGCCATATAGTGTATAAGCTTTACCACTTGCTAATATAGCACCACTATATTACTTTACCACTTGCTAATATATATCACATGAGCAATCAATATCAATCAATAACAATCTCTAACACTAGCCTGTTTCAGTTATTAGTGTTAATTAAATGAAACACCAGATGACTTAAAGCAGCATTGAGCAATGCTTAGCAATACTTAGCAATACTTAGCTAGCTAGCCAACTTACCACACATCTGTTAACCTTAATTTAGTTTAATACAAGTCAATCAGAACAGCCAGTATGCTGGTAAAATTAAGTTCAATGTGGCTGACTGGCACACAGTCATGAAGTTAAGATTATAATGTGACGGCTGTCACTGTGTGTGTGTGTTTGGGGGTGGGGTTATGCATTTGTGTGTGTGTTCCCAGGATGCCTTGTGGGCAGGTTCTACTCACCATGGGCTAAAAGGGTTTTCTGGGGAATGTGTGGGGAGGAAAAGGGAGGGGGGATTATGCCCTTTTGTTCCTGTTCAGGTCTGTGTTTGCAGGCCTGTGTTATAAAGAGCATTAAAAGCCTTTTTGGGAACAATGTCACTCATGTCTGGTGCTTGCACTCCATGCCTGCTGCTACATTTGGTGTCAGAAGCAAGCATGTTTGGACGGCGCCGTGTCAAGCCAGCTGGTGATGTCAGCGGGAGAAGGAGCCGGAAATGGCCAGAGCGTGAACGCCGCGACGGCAACAATGGCACTCGCCGTCTCCAAGCACGTGAGCAGCGGACTTGAAACAAGGGCGCCGGCTTTCAGTACATACGTGAACACACAGCTCCGTTGAACTCCGTTGCTAGTTGAACTGCCCCCCGAGGACTGCTGTAATCTACGAGCGCTTAAGAGCGCGCTGCGCACTCGCTTCGGATGAATTCCGCCGGAGGCGGATGCGCGACAGCTGGCAAATCGTCGTCATGAGCGGGGGGGAGCGGATTCCGGTGCTGGCTTCAGAGATCTTCCTACTGGTGCGCCAAGCATATCTGTTGTTTGAGCAGGAGAGTCAGTTGGTGCTGGACCAGTTCCTGAATGCTCTGGAGCCCAGGGAGCTTCAGATTCATGTTCACTTGACCAATCCATCTTCCCTGGAAGCTGCCATGGACGAAGTGGAGAGGGCCGAGCTGATCCTGTCCGGGCATGCTTGCGCGTGGGGGACGCCTACACAAGTCAACGCCGGTAGACGGTTTTTCTCATCGCGTTTCTTTGGGTGCGGAGGATTGTATATGGACTGTACATTCTTCCAGACTACAGTAAGAGCTCTGCTTGATACAGGCTCCTCAGTGTCATTAATTCGCCGGGATGTGTTAGAGTATGCAGTGGGCGACCAGTTCGTCATAGTTACTGAGCGTGCTAGCTTAAAATCTGTGTCTGGGGACAGTGTGGAGTTACTGGGATTTTGTAATATCACTGTCAGTTTTGGGCAGGGTCCTCTCACCCATAAATTTTGGCTGGCTGACGTCGGGGAGCACTGCATTCTGGGTCTTGACTTTCTAGAATGCACCGGCGCCGTTATCGATTGTAAACGGGGGTCAGTGAGTTTAAATGGGTTAGTGGTCATGCTACACAGTTTGCCGGGCGTACTGCGTGCAATCGGGGTGCGGATTCGGCGCACGCACCGTGAACGGTTCCACCGACATCGGGCTCTGTGCAGCGGTCATGTACGCCAGGTTTGAGCAGGTCAAGATCACAGATATGCCTGTTGATAAATTTAGAGGAGCCCAAAGGGGGGACCCGGAGGTCGCGTGGGCAATTCACGTGTTACAGTCATCGGCGGTGCACGACTGGGCTATCGTCGTGGGTGCTGGGCCAGTTGCCAAGGTGTTGCATTCAGATTGGGGTAGTCTAAAACTTGTGCGGGGCGTTTTGTGTCACGTATGGGAGAATCCGGCGGGCAGGTGGTCTGTCACTCAATACATGGTTCCTCGTGAGCTGCGTGATGTGGTTCTGTGGACCGTTCATGGGGTTTCGGACGTGGGGCACTGCGGCGTCACAAAAACTCTCCAGAGGCTGTGCTGGCGTTTCTATTGGCTGGGCTACCGCTCGGACGTAGAGCTGTTCATTCACTGTTGTGCCACTTGCGCCATGAGAAAGGGCTCATCGAACCCCCCGAGAAGGGGGGTTGCGAACCTGGGCCTAGATTTGTCTCTGATTTGCTCTCTACTCCTCGCAGGGTGCATCGGCTCACTAGGGGGAACCTGCTGAGGGCTAGTGCAAAACAGAAGCGGGCGTACGATAGGCAGGGCACGGGGGAGCCGTTAAACGTGGGCACTGAGGTCTGGCTGTACAACCCACAGCATGAGAGGGGACTCTGCCCTAAACTCCAGTCTGCCTGGGTGGGTCATTGTACTGTTCTGTCATGTCTGGGGGAAGTCGTGTACAGGATTCGCTGGGGCAGACGATGCCTGGTCGTCCACCATGACCGCCTTGCACCGTACGGACCAAAACTGGTAGCCAGTGGACACTGTACAGACTCTCAGGGGCCCGCCCCTGTGCCGAACTCACTCCTGCCTGCCTCTGCCTGGCCTCAGCAGACATGGAGGCCGCCACGTCTTCTGCAGGACTTTGTGGTCACGGACTGAGGACTGTTCTGTTTCGTTCCTTGTTTTTTCTTGGGGGGACTCTGGGAGTGGGTCGCCGGGATGTCTGACGGCTGTGTGACGGCTGTCACTGTGTGTGTGTGTTTGGGGGCGGGGTTATGCATTTGTGTGTGTGTTCCCAGCATGCCTTGTGGGCAGGTTCTACTCACCATAAGCTAAAAGGGTGTTCTGGGGAATGTGTGGGGAGGAAAAGGGAGGGGGGATTATGTCCTTTTGTTCCTTTTCAGGTCTGTGTTTGCAGGCCTGTCTTATAAAGAGCAATAAAAGCCTTCTTGGGAACAATGTCGCTTATGTCTGATGTTTGCACTCCACGCCTGCCGCCACAATAATTATAATTGGTGACTCATAGCACTTCTTCACCATAGCATGCAGAGTGAACATAGTGCAACCAAACAGATGGATGACAGTATCTCTTAATCTTTAGTGAAAATACAAAGGAGTTTAATTACAACAATTACCTTGATGTTTAAAAATAGAGCACAAATGCAGTTGTGCATTTTTTGGGGCCGAATGTTTTTATACACTATTCATGAGAGGCACTAGGGGGCAAATAAATCTATAAATAAACTAGATGCACTGCACAGCGATGCAGAATATGTCTGCCATATAAAGTATGAGAAATAAGCAGTTCTTGAGAGCTTGAAATGTATCAGTAAAGGTGCCCCCATGGACGAAATTTGACAACATTTTGTATGCATCTAAAGCATGTTGTAGCAATGCAGATTGTGAAATTTTATGACGTTGCAGTCTTTACGTCACAATATATTGGCTAGCGAAGTGCTAGATTTTTGTTTGGACATTAATCACTAGGTGGCGCTACTCTGCAAATGAATCACAGTGAACTAGGGTAATGCTCCTTCTAGAAGCCAACTTGCCATAATTTTTGCAAAACAATTTTCGAGCTTTGAGCCAACCCACACTTCAGGGAGCACTAGCACGAAGGCCAGTGCAACCTAAGGACACCGGTTATTTTCTGAACTGGACATGTGGAGTTACAACCATATAAAGTTCTTTCATGTAGATTGATGATATCATCGACCAAAAATTGGTGGAAAACTGGAAAAAAAACCACAACACTGTTGAGAAACTTTGACAAACCCAGCACATCTTTGGATCTTCTTTGGAAGATCCAAAGCTGTAATCGCTTCCAAAGATCCAAAGCTGTAATCGCCTTTTGGAAAGTGAAATGTTTATGAAATGCTATGTGTTGACTCTTATGCTGCGGTAGCATTTGCCTGAGCACAGTAGTGAGAACAGGCTGCGGTTTGGGTGGCTAGAGTCTGTCATTGTCTTGTTTGTTTTTGCTCTGCATCGCCAGACACTGACAAAGTTAGAATTAGGAGGGGGAATTTGAAATCAGAAGGTTAGGTGGTTTAATTTTTCGATTTGGACATTTTCTTTGTTTCCTCTACATAAACATGCTTCACAGCTGAATCATCATCATCAGTTCACCTAGCAACTGTCACAGTCATGTATTAAAGTGTAGGAAATTCAAGCACAGTGTGATGGGAACATGATGCTTCACACATCTGTTTGAACACCCTCAGTGGTTTGTTTCATCACTACATCAGTAATGGTTATTAGCTTGCGTGTGAACGTGTACTCTGTTTCCCTGTGCAGTGACCACTTCCTGCAACACAAGCCTGTTTAAGGACACTTTATACACCCTGCATGCAACAGATATTACACTCTCAATAGCACTGAAGAATAAAGCACGAGTATGTATAAGCAGTTTTTGCTTATACTTTACAATAATGGTCATTCTGCCTATTGTTTTCATGGGATTTTCTGTTACATTTGCACACATTTTATCATAATTTACAGTATTTAGACAAACACTAATTAGATATACAGTATATGGTAGTTCTAGCTTAAAGGTGTCATTTTATGGTATGTTAAACAACATTAAACCATTGTTATACTTTTAACATCATTAATTGATTGATTTAGTCATTAGCCATATTTTAGTCATTAGTCATTGCCTAGATTTTAAGTCATTTCAGTCAACTAAGGCCCTGTCCAAACATATTATTCATGGTGAAAGAATTTTAAAGCACATTTTTATTGTTTACACTTGAGCATTTGGCAGATGCCCTTATACAGAGCAAATTTATTTCATTTACACAACTGAGCGGGTGAGGGTTAAGGGCCTTGCTCAAAGGCAGCTTTTCAGGCGACTAACTGCTGAGACAGCATTTCAGTGTTGCAGTGTAATGAATGTGCTAGGACTCTGAAATAACATATGTTTATTACATATTGTCACTGGGGTAGTGTGTTTCAAATGATTTTTGCCTTTTTGAGAGATATTTTTTAAAACACTGTTCATGTGGACAGTAACTTGCTGAACTGAATTAATTGTATTCAGATGTTTCATGGAGTCCTGTTGCCAAATGTGTATAAAATCAAACACCTAGCCATGCAGTCTGCCTTGACAAACATTTGTGAAGGAATGAGTCATTCTAAAGAGCTCACTGAGTTCGAGTGTGGTACTATAATAGGATGCCACCATTGCAACAAGTCAATTTGAGAAATTTCTTTTCTCCTAGATATTCCACAATCAACTGTGAGTGGTATTATTGAAATGTGGAAGCATTTAGGAACAACAGCAACACAGCCACGAAGTGTCAGACCTCGTAAAGTTACACAGCAGGGTCGCTGAGTGCTGAGGCACATAGTGCATAATAGTGACCAACGCTCTGCTGTCTCGATATCTGCAGAGTTCCAAATCTCCTCTGGCATTAACATGAGCACAAAAACATGATGCTTCATGGCATGGATTTCCATGGCCGAGCAGCTGCATGCAAGCCTTACATCACCAATCACAATGCTAAGCGTTTTGTGTGTGTGTATATATATATATAATTTTTGTAAAACTGATTTGTGGTAATGTCTATAGTCAAAAGTGCTATATGAAGAAAAATTATATTTAATTAAAATCATAATTTGAGTATTGTTATATGACTTGATGTGACATCACAAAGCTCATTTGTAGCCCATGTTTAAACAGTTTTATACATACCTGCCAAGAAAGAATCTGTTTTAAATAGAAATGTGATTTTGAGTGCTATGGTAGCAAATTTGCCCTAAATACAAAACTCCTGGATGAGGGGGTCTCAGAGAGGAGAACAACAAAGGGCTGAGATTAATAAATTATAAACTGTGGCAATTCTGGGACATAATCTCTTGGCTTAGTGTTTTTCTGTTTACATGCTCTGTGCTTATGGATGCACGTCCTTCTTTCTACCTGCCAACTCATCTTTTAATATGGAAACAAATAATGTAGTGTCCTTCTCCATCTCTTCTGATTGTCAAACTTTCTGTTCTCTGCTCATATGCTAATCTGATTATGCACTTCCTGTCTGTAATCACCAGCACATCCGCATTCCTCGATTTGGTAATTAGCTAAAACAAACGGCTTGCAGTTATCACTGCACCAGTCCTGTGATTCATCACATGATCAGGAACATTTGGCTAGAAATACGCATACACTAATTCACCAGTTACACTGATTACACTTCACGTGCGTACTGCACATGTGCATAAGCACGGTGTCAGGATTTTGTTTTAGATCAGCTCAGAGGAAAATGTTTCTAGGTTACCTAGTGGGATGTATGTGGAATTAATGACTGCTGCCACTAGCAGTGAAAGTTATATAGATTTTGTAATCAAAACATTTTCTTCCTCTATCACATCCTCTATCCCCACAACCATCGGACCCCCTCTCCCCACCCTCCTGCAATTTCTGTTCAACTATATCGTATACTTAGACTTCACCAATCCACATGAAAGTCTGATACAGAATATAAGGTTTGTATCCCTAGGTGTGTGTTGCCCTTCATGCTAGCATCCTCTGAAATAAGGTAGGTTTAAAGCACTTTTTGAGAAATATCTTGAAAATCATTTTGCCAAAAATGATAAAATTATGGCAAATTGCATTAGCGCATTACTGTAGGTCCTTACAATTCATTTGTGAAGTAGCGCCACCTTGTGAATAAATAAAATATAGCATTTCACTAGCTAATATCTAGTACCTAAAGACTCAAACTTCACAAACATTTCAGATCCTGCATCACGGCCAAGTTGTTTAGATGCTAGGCAAATTTCATGAAATTCCATCTATAGGGCTCACTGCAACTGACACCTTTTAATATCTTAATATTAAGAACTGCTTGAGCAACAATGTTGAAAGTAGGTATGCTTTATTTACTTTATGCAATGGTCATATTACACAGTGCTATGCGGTATAGTCTGGTCTAGTTAAGTAAACAATAGGTTTAGAACAAAGTCACTGATTCTACCTTTAATGCCCCAAACCCTTTCTCATGCTCAGATCTCCTCCTGAGGTTAGACTCCAATATCAATGATCCTCAGCACACAACCTTATCACATGACCTTCACTCAGGCTCCTACCCATGGTCAGCATCACCTGAATGCTAATGGGTTTTCTCTTTACGATCATGCGCCTTCCTTTAAATAACCTGGATTTTTATTTATTTATTTATTTTACCCTAGGCTGCTTTGAATTTACTTGTCTACTTTATGCCTGTTTTGCTTGCCTCATGTCAGTGAGTATTACCTAGCCTTTTGTTGTGTCTGTCATACTGGTTTGAATAAAAACAAAACCTGAATCTGTCTGTGTCTTTTATGTCACTAACTGTTTTACGTTTGGGAGTTCACTGGCTAGTGTGTATGTGTGTAGAAAGGTACGCCAAAAAAAATCCCCTTTCTACATTTACTCTACATTTGCAAACATGAACTATTTCATAGTGAGCATTTTCTTGTCCTTTTCTTCTGAGATGAAAGAAAGAGCTGAGCATCACCTTAGAAACAGACCTTAGAACACTGTGTGTGTGTGTTAGTGCAAGCCTGCATGTGCAGTGCTGTATGCCGAGTTTGTCACACATCAGCGCAGAAACAAGAAGGACAATCAGACTGATCTCTGATCTGAACCACTGTGGTGTCTGTGTGTGTGTGTGTGTGTGTGTATCTGATAGGGGTAATTACAGCAAAGCCTTCTGGGAGTTAAATAGCTACAAAGATCAAAGTCACACAAGACAAAAATGATGTAAAAAATGGCAGACAGGGTGTGTGTGTGCATGTGTGTGTGTGTGTGTGTGTGTGTGTGTGTGTGTGTGTGTGTGTGTGTGTGAGAGAGAGAGAGAGAGAGAGAGAGAGAAAGAGAGAGAGAGAGTGAGACAGACAGGCCAAGGTTGTTACCAACAGGATGATTGCCTCTTTGTAACTGAGGGGGTGGTACTTAAATAATACAGCTGCCATGTTCATATCTAAAGCAGTGTCCTGTCACTACTCATAGTGTCTTCGGTGTCCTTTTTTAGAGGGCAATTCCATAATTCAAATCACTAGGCAAGAGAGAATATGGGATATATGTGATATATAGACAGGCTGTTTCTCTGAATTAGAATGAGAAGAGTAAAATCTGTTCATCGCACACACTCTCACACATCACATATGCCTGAAGCTACACCAGCAGCTTGTAACCATAGATTGTGGCTGGTCAGATTGACATTGATAATGACATTGATAGCTTCAGACAAATTTAAGCTATGACACATGACTTATGCTATATGTGAAATCTAGTGTTATAGCTAGAGCCAGCAACATACAGTCAGCCAGCATACCCATTCCTTTGTTCAACTGTGTTTGATATAGAATGTTTCCCATTGCTAGTGAGCTGATTGTTGTCTGGTTTCAGCAAAACTTCCAGAACAACTACATCTAAAAACAAAAACACAAAAGAAATCTGAAACTAGACCCCACAAATTTAGGCCTCTCTTAATCTATGCTGTACACCATAGGCAAAGGGTCAGAAAAATGACCTTGTGAGGTGATTTTTGACTCATTGGGCCTTTAATAGTAATTGTTGCAGTTCTCATTTTGACCACTAGGTGCACAAAAACTCTGGAAGCTAAGTGGAACAATGAGTATGCTGCCACATGATCAACGTCTATAAACGTGAGCAAATCAATTGAACATTAGCTTATATCTGTCTTCAGGAAGGTACTGAAGCCCTGAATCAGAACCAAGTTGCACTGAGTGTCTCATCATTATGACAGCTGCAGCTAGCACCGGTGGTCATATATTTTAGTTTTTGTCAAAGTTTTTTTCTTATTCCTTTTCTCACCAATATTTGGTTGGTGATATTATATACTTAGACTTCACCAATCCACATATAACTTGGTTATAGAAAACTTGTTGGTGGAATATAAGATTTGTGTCCATAAGTGTGCGTTTCCCTTCATGCTAGCACCCCCTGAAATGTGGGAAACTCAAAGCATTTTCTGGGCAACAGCTTGAAAACCATTTTGCCAAAAAATGAATTTTTCATGGCAATTTGGCCTCCAGGATGCACATTACCCAAGCTCACGATGATTCATTTGTGGAGTAGTGCCAAATGAATAATGTTCAAAGCAAAAATTTAGCATTTCACTAGCCAGTATCTTGTGATGTAAAAACTCAAACTTCACACCTCGCATCATCACCACATTTGTTAATTGCATGCCAAAATTCTTCCACTGCTGACACATTAATATCAATATCTCAAAACAACTTAAGCAATGATTTAGAAATTTGATTTGTTTATTTCACTTCATTCTTTTCTCATTTCTGTTTCTCTCACTTTATGCCAGTGGTCATATTACACATAGTTTTTAGGTATGTCTAGTTCTAGTTGTGACTTCATAACTTGTCATTTCAGCATATACAGGTCCTTCTCAAAAAATTAGCATATTGTGATAAAGTTCATTCTTTTCCATAATCTAATGATAAAAATTAAACTTTCAT
>JAOVVH010167274.1:0-11036 GCA_028566435.1 Scorpiodoras heckelii | reverse complement strand
CATGTATCAAGGAGGAGAGTTGACCATAATGTGTACAAAAGTTACATAGGACATCCATGCAGTTTAAGAAACTAGGTTAATGTATTCTCTTATTCTGTCTTGCGAGTTAAATTGTTTTTATGTAATTCAATGTTTAATTATCCAAACCAGAGATTTACGGTGAAATGTTCGCGCTCAAACTCTTTCTTTGTCTGAACGAAAACTCCGCCCCTTTGTGCCATTAGAATTCAAAGGAGTCTATCAGAGTCAATAGCTGAGCTGCCCCCGTCATTGGTATCGGCCCTACACCCACCTTGACTCCACCCTCCAACATTCATAAAAACCGTCCGCACCAGGACGGAGCTTAGTTTTCAGTTTGTTTTCAGTTTTTCAGTTTTCAGTTTTTCAGTCCGTAGTTTTTCAGTTTTTCTGTTCAGTTTTTCTGTGCAGCTCGCAGTTCGAAGTTTTTTTTCTTGTTTTGAGTTCAGTTTCTTTGTTTTAAGTTTTTCAGCTCAGTTTTCGGTTTCTTCCAGTTTACGTTTTTCATTTGCGTTGTGCTTCACCCTCTTCTAACAGAACAATAACTTTGGATGAAGCCAGTCCAAGTTAAAATTTTTGGATCTTTTTTATCCAGAGGAAAGGTCCAACCTCGCTAAGTTTACGTCTTGTTGTTTGTTTTAATTTTGCGCATTAATCAAATAAGTTTACGCTCCTTTTTTTCTGATAACTCATTCATCGGCGTTCGCCCAATCTAGCAACAAAATGGAGATTTACTCTATCGATGGCCAGCGGCGGATCGATTCTCCTTCAGTTGTGAGACTGAAATAACCATGTCTGTCCAGGCTACTTCAGAGCCAAGGAACCATCTTCAAGAACAGCTGACTCTGTGCGGCGTGCCATCGGAAGGTGTTGGTAACGAAATTCGCTGCCTTCGCTGTTTTCTTCAGTGTCAGCGAAGCCACGCATTGAGCAAGAAACCAAAGGTCTCTGGTGGCATTTGAATCAAACCGATTTGGGGACGTTTGCTGTTTGTCAGCCGCATATCAACAGCCTTCCAACAGGCAAGTCAATGATGAATAAGCTCTGTGTAAATGTGGTCGGCAACGCCTCTCTTTCTCTCTTCTGATATTTCCAAATCTTTTCTGTCTCTCTTATCATTCTTTACCCCCTTTTGTTAGTTAACTCCATTACGTTAAAGTTAAAGTCATTTTCTTCCACCATAAAACTCAGGTTCATCTTAGTCAGTTAGTAAACCAGGTATCAGGTCAAGAACCAATCATTGAATCTCTCATAGACATATACTGTATATTCATTATTTAATCATTAGATTATTATCTGAAGTGTTTTAATAAATTTCTTAGTAAATTTTCAAGCTGCAATTTCTTGTGTGTGTTTCTTGTACATTCTGTGAGTCTGTGTAAGCGGTGAATCCATGGCATTCAGAAGGAGATTGATCCAAGGTAATTAAACAGGTTTCCCGACTGGCCTAGATCAACAGTTGGGTGGTGCTCCTTTCTTTATAGTATAATAACAGTGGTGTCTATATTCCATTTCTTAAAAATGCTACAATATGCTACACAGGAGTTGGCAACTGTAGGCATGCACACACACACGCGCACACACACACACACACACACACACACGTGCGCGTGCGTGGACAAACACATAGATGACTTTTCAGCCACCTGTTGCACCTGTTGCTCAAGGGGTTCCCCAGGGCTCTGTTCTCAGACCCCTTCTTTTCATTCTGTACATTTCTCCAATAGGCCAGATCATCTGGAAACATGGCCTTAGCTTCCACTGCTATGCAGATGATATTCAGATCTACATCAGTACTGCTTCCCCCACAGCTTCTGCCCATACATTAAGTACCTGCATTTCTGATCTCAAACTCTGGTTGCACCACAGCTACCTCAAACTCAATGCTGATAAAACCAAAGTCTTATTAGTAGGTCCAAAATCCCTACTTTCTGGTATCCCTAACATCACTGTTGGTGTTTCTATCAAGTCGGCACATGTCATTAAAAACCTTGGCTGTCTCTTTGACTCATCACTCACCTTTGAAGCTCATATAAAGACTCTCACCAAAACTTCACTTCACCATCTGCTCAATATTGCTCACCTCCACCCTATCTTCAGTGAAGATGATGCCAAAATGCTCATTCACACCTTCATCTTTTCCCATCGTGATTACTGCAACTCTCTCTTTTACAGTCTTCCTGCTAAACTGTTAAACCTCCTTCAGTACATCCAGAACACTGCAGCTCGAGTCCTCACATCTGCTAAATACTCTGCACACATCACACCTGTCCTTCAGCAGTTACACTGCCTAACTGTCATCTGTAGGATTAACTACAAAATCCTGATTCTTCAAGGCTCTCCATGGTCTCACTCCTGCATATCTCACTGAACTCATCCAGGTTTACATCCCCTCTCGCACCCTTGGATACTCTCACTCTACTCTTCTGACTGTCCCACATACTAAACTCACTACCATGGGTGGCAGATCCTTCAGTGCTGCTGCCCCGAAGCTTTGGAACTCTCTGCCTCAGTCTCTCTGTAACTGTTCTACTTTGCCTTCTTTCAAAATCCAACTCAAAACTTTCCTCTTTCCTTCTCATTATTCCTCCTATTTTTTTGTGTGTGTTTGTGTGTGTGTGTGTGTTCTTGATGTAAAGCATCCTTGGGTTTGTGAAAGGCTCTATACAAATGCAATCTATTATTATTATTATTAATCACAGCAAATGTATCACTTAGTGTCAGTGACAAGGGAACAAGAGCTATAGATTTCAAAGTGATCAAACGAGGTGTGTGAGTGAGGAATGTCCTCCTGTCCTGCAGGATTTTGGAAGAAGAGTCAACACTCAACAGCTAGAATGAAGTGATATCAGACACTGCATCACACTAAATTAGTGAAGCATAATTCACTGTCTGACACAATGTCAGCATTTTCTAGATCACCAAATATGAACATGTATGATGAGGTTAATCTGTGAATGGATGGCATTGCTTTACAGTACCATTAGTCTATTATATCTAGCCTACTTGCTAGGGGGTAACTTTACCATTAGTGCAAAGCCAAACCTGAGGGGGTTTTTTTCAGTCATTCTCTTGCTATATAATAAAGTCCTATCATAGGACTGTGCTTTGAAATAGTGGTTCTCTTTTTGTCATGTAATACAAAGATGCACAAAAGAAAAAGGCAGGGAAGATAGACTCCTTTTTCAAGTAAAACCAAGTAAGTGGAGTTGACAATTTGCTACCGCAGGCTTGCAATGTGTAACCCCTCATGTATGTCTGCTTTGTGGTTTTCATACAAAGATTGAGGAGATGTGGGACCATGCAGTGGTTTTATTCACGGGACTCCATGCAAGGCAGCATAGGTTGAAATGCATGGGTAATGCTAATATGGGGAGAGAAGGAATATTAGCTATCCTCTCGTATGATTTCAAAACATCAACAAAAATGCACTCAAATCTACATAAACAACAACACAAAGTACACTGATAACATCTACAAGGAGGCAGATATAATCTTTCTTGATCACTTTACTGTCTAGTTGTAATGTCACTTGGTCAGTAAGGCCAGTTTGATCAGTCTATCGCATCATGTTCACGTTTTATGCATTATAACTGACGCAATGCATATTTTTTTTACTTTTTGAGAGCAAATGGGTTTTGCAAATGAGTTTTGAAAGTTGTAGAATAATTAAAGACAATAAAAGTCTTGTTTTACATCATGGTTACAACATAATGTAGATCTTTTAACTTAAAATGTGGCCAACCAAATTTTTATGCTACACTGATTTACAATGCATGTAATGGTGTCTCAGGCATTGTCAGTGCTGCCTGGTATTTATACTATGTTGATGTCAAACAGGAGTCAGATTTAGATGTACCACCTCAGCATTATAAATACTGTAGTGTTGAAAATTTAGGCCAAGGGGTGTGAATAAGTTCTTCCATTTTGGGTCGTGAACAGTACTACTCATGGTTTTATTTCTATACTGCAGGCCTAGATGTACATAAAATGTAGAAATTCCGGAAGTTGTAGTTGGTTATGACTGTAATTATAATTTTGCTATGATCATTTCAGAGGAGATTTTACTTTCCCATACCAGAACATCCCCATCTTTGAAAAGCTTGAGACACCCCTGAGTTGGGTGGCATATTGAGTCAGGTAAGGCCTAATTTTTCATATGATGCATAGAACAAAGTGGCACAACCAGGAGATAGACACAACTTGGTGAGAGAAGGATAGCTGGTGATCAGTCATGACACCCATGTTTCTCACAACCATGGTTGGGGTGAGACATGAAATGACAATTCTTATATTGATATTGTGATGGATAGACTGATTGGCCTAGATGACCAAGAGTTCTCTCTTAGAGAGTTTTAGCTGATGGTGGCATTCCTTAATCCATGTGTATATATCTGAGAGATAAGCCAGAATCCATGCCAAGACTATGGGGTCATCTGGCGGGAATGACAGGTACAGTTGGGTGTCAACTCCATAGCACACATATGAGAAGCCATGTGTGTGGATAACTGAATGCAAGAAGGTGGTGTATATTGCAAAGAGAATTGATCCCAGCACCAAGTCTTGAGGCACCTCTGTAGAGAGGCAATGGGATCTGGACATCTGTTCTTGCCATGACACATAGAAAGAATGTCTATTGAGGTACAATTCACACCAAGTATGTGCTTTGGCCAAGATGCCTATATCAGTATGGATAGCAGGATGCGCTGGTTCACTGCGTCAAAGGCTGCTGATAGGTCCAGCAAGATAAGAATACACACTGACTTACACATTAACACTTAACAAGTGTATGGAAATGCCTCATCAGACATAACTGTTTATAATGCCAAAACTCTGAGCAGTTCTTTGTAAAGGATTTTTTTAAACAAGTATATTTGTACAGACTACTTTAGGAGCATATATTATGTAATTATCCAAGCAGCCAATCATGTGGAAATAGCACAATGCATAAAATTATTCAGCTACAATTAAAGGTACCAGAATTCAGCATTCTGGTGAACATCAAGCACCAGAATGCAAAAAAAATCTCATCTAATGACTTTGACCATGACATGGTTGTTGGTGTTAAGTGGGCTGGTTTGATTAGTTCAGCAACTCATGGGATTTTCTAATATACCAGTCTCTAGTGTGTACACAGAATGTTATGAAAAAACATCCAGTGAGTGCCTTGGGGATTAAAGAGGTCAGTGGAGTATGGCCAGACTGGTTCAAGCGACAGGAAGGCTACAGCAAATGAAATAATCATTTTTTGTAACTGTGGTAAGCAGAAAAGCACACATCAAACCTTGAGCCAGACAACAGCAGAAGACCACATCAGGTTTCACAAACAGGAATCTGAGGCAATAGTGGGCACAGATTCACCAAAATCTGATAGTTGATTGTCCTACCCAGTCCTACAAGTACTATTATGATGTTTCTAATAAAAATTGGTGACTATAAAGTATTCATGTTTTATAGCTCATTTGGGAGTGAACTGATATATTGTAAACATACCTTGTAATCACAATCAACTACAAAAACTGGCATTTATAAACATTTGTTAATTTTTACATTTGCAATTACAGTTATTTATAGTAATTAATGATTCACTGATAATATACAGTATATAACAGTATAATCGCATTATATAGTATAATAGTAAAATATGTATAGTATATATGTGTTTTACATCTATTAAAGCTCTTACTGCACTTACAGCAGTTATTGTTTGGACTGTTCTCTTGTTCTTCACAAGTTTTGCATACTTTAGGAGTATTTTCAGGTTACAGGACGTGTTTTGCTTGTAATTGTTTGTTTTAGTTGGGTCATTTCTAGCAGTATTATAGCTCAATTGTATGGGTCATTTCTAGCAGTATCATAGTTCAAAGTCCCTTAATTTGGGACTACCAGCACTCACTTTGCATAATCCAAGTTAATAACTAAGCCCATTTGTAAGTCATTTGTAATGACCCATTTGTAATCTGCTAAATGTCGTAATTGTAAATGTATATACAGGGTGAGTCAAAAGACTTAAGACACCCTATCTGAAAAGCCCAGCAAGTAATACATGAGGGGGCCTATCTTTTACGCTATGTCTGGAACATGGCTGCCATCTTGAAAGCCTTCATATTGGATCAAGGTCAAGTTTTTCCAGTGGGTCATGTAGCATATCAAAGAAGACCCGAATTATCTCTGAAATCAATTGCCGCAATCAGATTTGCAATATCTCTTGTTGTTCAAAAATTATCAACACAGAAATTTGCAACAACAGCTGGGAATGTTGTCTGTTATGCACAGCTATTTGACGTGTTCAGTGTGCTGTCCCTGGTGCTGAACACAGAGCTGAAGGCACAGCATCCAATCCTTATGAACCTGCATGAGAATTTCTGGAGAAATGCTATCACAAGCTTCCATGATGCAGTGCTAAAGGTGGTGTTTGTTGTGGATTATCTCAGCATACACAATTTGTTTGAGATGACCCCAGAGATAAAAGTCAAGTGGTGTGAGGTTGGGTGATCTGAGCGGCATTCCACAGGACCATGACGGCCAATCCAATGACCATGGAATTGAATATCCAGCCACTGATGAACACCTGCTCCATAGTGTGGCTGAGCCCCATCCTGTTGGAAATAACAGAGGAAACTGCCATCTTCGGTCAGAATGGATGGGAGCACTGTTTCCTGTAGCATTGTCAGCTAGCCCTGAGCATTTAGGGTCTGGTGGATGAAAATGGGTCCGATTACCTAGGTGCCCCATATTCCACACCACACCATAACCTTCACATTACCTATGACTTTGGTGTCTGCCAGTGAGGGTTTTCGTCACTCCAGTACCTCACATTCTGGCAGTTGACCTCACCACTGACATAAAAATTGGCCTTGTCACTGAACAGAATGCTCTGTGCGAATGTGGGATCCAGCTGATGTTGGTCTAATTCCCAGGTGCAGAACTTGACATGTCTATCAGGGTCATCCTCTGACAGTTTCTGCTGCAGCTAGATCTTGAAGGGGTGCCACTTATTACTATTAATCCATACAAGGGATGACTGGCTGATACCACATTCTGCTGCAAGACATTGTGTGCTGTGTCATGGACTTTTCACAAAGGCTGTCAAAACCATCGTTAAGGTTTCTTTGTCGGTAGCATTCTTCGGATGACCACTGCGTGGTTTGTCGTCCACAGTCACAGTTTCTCAGAATTTGGCTATGAATGATGCAACAGTGCTGTGTGAAATTGGTGATCTTTCTGGGTGTCGGTTGTTGAAGTCTGTGGCTATGATATGGCAGCTGCGTTCCCCGGACATGAGAATCACCTCAATCCTCTCCTCTTTCATCAATTCCAACTTCAGTTACCTGTGACAAACAACAAAAGTCTCTGTGTTGATAGCTTTTGAACCACAAGAGATATTGCAAATCAATTCCGGTCTTCTTTGATATGCTACATGACCACCTTCCCATTGGAAAAACTTGCCCTTGATCCAATATGGCTGCTTTCAAGATGGCGGCCATGTTCCGGACATAGCTTAAAAGATAGGCCCCCTCACCCTTTACTTGCTGGTGTATTCAGATATGTCATTTTCCCTTTTGTTTCTGAAATAAAAGGGTGTCCTGAGGCTTTTGGCTCAGCCTGTACACACGATAACAATGAATTGAACTGGCATTTAAAAACATTTCTCAACTGTCAAATTCCAAATAACAAATGATTGCACATAACAATTAATTTTCTAAAGAACATGTTGGCTATTTAAACATTTTGGATATATGTATGTATGTATGCTGTTGTTTATATATTGTCTCATGTACCTCCTTCTCTATGTGCTGTCACATAAAAGATAATATTATGCCTGTACTTAGACATGGAGTGAAGGTTGAAATTCATGCTGAAGAATACTGTGCTTGCTTCTAGGAACCCATCCTAGATGACTGCTATTTGTTATCATATACAAAGTGTAGGGGACAAGAGGAGAGAAAACAACTTGAAACAAGTTGTTTGACTGTTCGCATCTTGAATGATTTGCACAATTCTTTCAGGAAAAAATAGAACAAGTTTAAATATTTATGATGGTATGAAAAAGAATAAAGAATGAGAGGGACGCCTCAATGTTTGTGTGTTTGTGCATGTCTGTGTTTACACAGTAAAGGACACATGTAAAGAACACTTGATGGAGTTAGTTGATAGCTGCTTGGAAAATATTTCATTGAACGGTATCTCTAAATGTTTGTGCAAATTTTATATGAAAAACTAGAGCATATTTTCTTGGCTGCACTTGACAAGAACTCAAACTTTGTGACATTTGCTCATAAAATTTTGATTAGGGTTTAGTGCCACAAAAACAAAGACATGGCATTTTAATATTCAATAGTAGAATACAAAAACAGTCAATTAAAACATGTAGTGCACTATATTTTAATGATGGAATTATTACATATAAACCTTTATTACATTAGAATATTAGAATATATCTGTATTCAACTGACCTGTCAGTACATAGAACTCCTTTATTTAATAAGATATAGACATCCTGAGTTTTATTTCTACTTTAATAAGGCACTGACTTTCAATTAACTTTCTGTGTGCTCTGGAAAAGAATTGAATTGCACATCTCAGATTTTGTTTGTTTTTTGTTTGTTTAAAACTGCTTCATGGACAAAGTTGCATAATATTAGTGTTTAAGGCTATTGAGTGGCACAGCAAAAAGTGTTTGGCAGATTTGAATCTTCTTGATGTCACAGCCATCTATGGCTGGGAGTCCAAGAGAGGAAAAAAGCTCTGTGGGAAGGATGGCATTACTCTTTCCCATGTCAATCAGACTGACACTAACCAATCATGAACATCAACCTTTTGTCTGTTAAATAAAGGTTGATGTCCATGATTGGTTAGTGTCAGTCTGAAAATAATTTTCAGTGTTTTCAATGACAAATTCAATTTGTTAAATATAAACAAATTTAGACATTGATGCCTGCAACACAAAAAAGTTGGGATGTTTATCACGGGGTCACATCATGATTTGTTTTAATCATACTTTTTAAATGTTTGGGAATTGAAGATACTAACTGTTACAGTTTTACAAGTGGAATTTTTGTCCATTCTTACTGTATACAAGACTTGAGCTTCTTAAGAGTCCGTGGTCACTGTTGTCTGATTCTCCTCTTCATTTTCAGTAGAAGACAGTTCTGGACTGTAGGCAGACCTGTCAGTCCACACTGTTGCATTATCCTGGGAAAAGATGTTTTCTTGACTGCAGCATATGTCTATCCAAAATACCAGTATAAGCCTGATCATCAGTGGTACCTTCATGTATATGCAGTTTACCCATGCTGTGGGCACTGATGCATCTACATGTCATAACAGGTTGGAGGTTTTTGCACTTTTTGTTGGTAACAGTCTAGACGGTCTCTTCATCTTTAGCACTTAGAATCTGAGGTCCATTTTTCCCAAAAACAAGCTGAAACATATTTAAACTGTCTTTTGGTCCATCTCAGATGACTTCAGGTCCAGAGAACTCACCAGACTTTCTGTGCAAAATTAATATATGGCTTCTTCTTTGCATAATACAGTTTCAGGTTGTATTTTTTGATGCAGCAGTGGACTGTGTTAAGTGACAATTTTCTGAAGTAATCTAGAGCCCATGTGCCTATATCCATCATTTAGCATGACAGTTTTTCAAACAATACTGTCTGAGGGCTTGATGGCTACACACATCCAGCAGCAGTTTCCACCCTTGGCCTTCACACACCAAGATTTCCCCCTGACTCCATGAACTTTTCATGATATTATGAAGTGGAGATCTAAATACTTTGCAATCTTGCACTGAGAAACATTGTATTTGAACTGACTGACAATTCTTTTATGAAGTTTGCCCCAATGTGGTGAACCACGACCCATCCTTGCTTGCAATGACTAAGACTTTGGTTGATGATCATTTTATGCTCAATCTTGATAGTTCAACTGCTAATTGTGGAACCTGCCAGAACAGTTTTACTTGTGTTACTTGTCTTATATTGCAAACATCAATTTCTAAATTTGTTTATATTTAACAAATAGAAATAGGTTTGTCACTGACAATTAAAGTTTGACACTGAAAATCTTTGCTTTGTCCTTTTGTCTGTTAAATAAATGTTCAAGTAAATGAGCAAATGGCAGATTTCAGTTTTTATAAATTTTTTAGAAAGTGTCCCCCCTTTTTTTCCCACTGCAACCTTCAAGCAGATTCAGTGCACCTTGGCTAAGATTCTATAAGTCTCTGGAACTGTATTGGATGAATGGATACTATCCTAACAAAAAGATATTCTCTAAACTGATATTTTGATGATGGTGGTGGAGAATGCTGTCTAACGTATCACGCTATAATCAGCAACAAGTGTTAAATTGGGTCAACTTTAGTGATTGGCCATGGCATATGATTCACATATCATATGGAAGAGTCCACTCTAATCAGTGAACCCGTATGTAAGTACCTACATTCACGAGCTGTAGTCAGTGAGTGAAAGAATAAGGTCATAAGTGCAGGCAGCAGAAATGAAGGTTCCTGGGCTTACACTCCATAATAGGATGAAGAGATCAGCAGTCTGGAAAAGCCTAGGAATTGTGCTGCTTTTCCTCTGAATCAAGAGCAGGCAGTTAAGGTTGATTGGCCTCCTTATAAGGATACCTCCTTGTGAGCTCCCTTTAGAGCCATAGGCCCAGGACCTGCTGGAGAGATTATATGTCACAGCTGGCTTAGGAATGTCTAGGGATCTCCCAAGAGGTACTAGAATGTGTGGCTTAAGACTGGACTGACCTTTGTAGTCTGTTGCAACCATGACCACATCAGGAAAAATGGTCCATATGAATGGATATAATATATGTACATGTATAAATCATATCATTCTGTTCTTAGTGGGTCAAGGAGGTTATTATTCTCACAAGACTGTTTTTAGATACCTAAAATAAATGGATATGACTGACTAATAAAGAGCATATTAATAATAATAATAATAATAATAATAATAATAATAAAACATGCATCAGCATTTAAATTGCCTGAAGATGCATGGCAA
>JAOVVH010167195.1:0-10000 GCA_028566435.1 Scorpiodoras heckelii | reverse complement strand
GAATGAAAGGAACACAATTTACTGACACCAATTCATTCACCTTAGTTGCTCATATAAAAAAATAATAATTAAATGAGGTTTTTTGTGTCCAGTCCAGTAGTAAAAGGCATAAAAACAAATACTGAATATTGTGCTATAATCAACTCTCAGAATCTCCTATTTTAACAAGGGCTTTTGATTTGAATAGGTTTTGAGGCAGTATTTTGAGAAGTCCATTCACAATGACACATGGCCTTGGAATAAATAAATAAATAAAAAAGCATAATCTTGGAAAAAGCTCACACAGTGAAGAAAAATGCAGGGAGTCAGGGTTGTGCATTTCCCTCTATGTCCTTGAGAACAGTTATAGGGAAGTCGTCATCATGAAAGTTTTCAATGATTTTGCCCAGTATCAGAGCCTTCATTTATCATAGCCAGGGTGGCTGTGGCAGTGGAGTTTCCACTGTTTTTGTACTGAATCTCTTCTAGTCAGCATGAAGCACAGATAAGCTTCAGTTCGAGACATTAAATAAATGATTCCAAATAAATATCAAAGCAACGCTGAAACAGAAATAGAAACTGGAAATAGAAAGTCATTGAATATACCATGCTGTGTTACCTAAGCAAAGACCAAGAGGCTTGAAACAATTTCTATAAATAAAAGAGTAAATGAACGGTTAAAACCATCGGTACAAGTTAAAAGGTAAAGATGTCCCCCAGGGTCACGGGAGAGCCGGTGCCTAGCCGGCGACATAGGGCGCAAGGCAGGATCAACCCTAGACAGGGCACCACACATGTAGGCCACACACATGGCACACACACTCACACACTAGGGTCACTTTAGAGACACCAATTAACCTAATATGCATGTCTTTGGACAGTGGGAGGAAACCGGCGTACCTGGAGTAAACCCACGTGGACATGGGGAGGACATGCAGACTCTACACAGAAAGGACCCAGACCACTCCACCCAGGGACTGAGCCCAGGACCTTCTTGCTGTGAGGCGACAGAGCTACCCACCGAGCCACCGGTAATAATCACAATTATTCTGTACTGCAAAGTACCTGCACTTGATCATTTTAAATCATTTTAAATCAGCTCAGTGCTTTCACATTATATTACATGATACCACATCTTCTTTTAAAGTTATAGATCATTCAGTCATTGATGAAACCCAAGGCATTTTGTTTGAATTTGTGTTTTATAAGCCATTAAACATGTCACTCATTTTCAGCAATGCTTACATTTATTGCTTTATCCATTTTAAGTAACTGCTGTAAATTGGTCAGGATCAAAGTGGATCCAGAAAGTATCCCAGGACCAATCCATGTACATGCATGATTTTGGAAGATGGGCGGAAAAAAATGAAGGTTATTCATATCAACCCAGGTGGACTGGTAATCTTTTACTTAGTCACTGAACCATGGTTCTGGACCACAGGGCAGTTTTAACAGAACTACAGCAGGCCGTACATCAGAGTTGTCAATAACGTTTGCAACACACCCAAACAGTAATCCTTGCTAGGTAAGACCTGACATGACTCATAAATAGTGCTCAGACGGCCTTCTATTGAGGATTAGAATCAAAGTGTTCAAAACTGAGCGTAAAAATGCTTTATATTGTTCTCAACTGCGGATAAGAATCAATTCTTCACCACAAAGCATATTAGCTGTAATGAAGCAGCATTATGGGACAGATATACTAAGCTGTTTGTGATTGCTTTAGGCTTAATTTAGCTGCATTCTAAAAAAAAAAAATGTTATGTACTTATGTAACATACTAATGTAACATACTATATATGCTCCAAACTCTGCTGGAAATATTTCCCAGGAGATCGAAGGCTACTGGGCACTAAATCTGGAACGGGTTGTTCAAAAAGCATATAGAAGTATCTACAAAATGTTTGTCCATATAGTGTACCATAGCAGGAACAACCAACATAACCATGAACCATAATCAGTAAGCATGCTGTAACCAAATGCGAGTGAACACAAGGAATCGGAGCAGCAGGGAGAAAGTGCTGATGCAAATGCACTGCCAGAGCAAAAGACAGGTAAGAGGGTGGGTACTCTCTGTATATAAGCTGTACACCTGCAAAGTATTTAGCTGCCCTTTTATAATACTGGTAAAGCCAATTACCTAACCCATGATTAGTGATGGGATATTAAGAAACCAGAGGCTTGCTAGTGGAAATTGACCTCATTACACTAATTGACATTACAAATGCTGGGTCTACAGAGGCCACAATGCTTACCCCTACACAAACTATAAGCACGGTGTCCATTCGATCGACACTGTCAGACATAACAAGTAATAAGTTAAACACTAGAATTACCATAACCCAAGGTGCGCACCAACACACTCCACTGCCATGTGAATCGAATAATAGCAAAATGACCAAGAAACAAAGAAATTATAGAATAGATTTAACTGTCGCTTGGAATTCAGACATCGCTGAGTTGAGTGAACTTTTTCACATTTTGTGGCCTTACAACCTGAACTTGAAATTGTATCAGTGTACCTTTTGTATCCAATGTACCTTTTAAATGCCAGCTATACACTGAAGAAAAACAGGTATAGCAGTTAATACTTTTTAGGTTGCCTACAGGATCTTGGAGGGAACATTGCACAGTCCTCACGCTGATGTTTGTTGAGGCCCCAGCATTGAATTCCAACGTTATTTGAGGCAGTGTTGCACGCCAATGGCGTGAAACAATTCTTGCCAGCTTATGCTGGACACGTTCACCCAGTCTTTTTACGGCCACACTGCTGTCGTGAGTTCTTGAAATGCTCATACGTGAAAATCCAAACTTTGCTTCTACCTCCGAAATACTGTGACCCATCTCACGAGCTCCAACTATTAAATGGCGTTGAAAATCACAAAATCGTGATAACTTGCCATTCTCACAGCAGAAACTGCTCTAAAAGCTTCCATAGATGTCTAACGCTTTATATGCACACTGGAGGACGCAACTAATGATGTGCTTAGGTGGTGATGCTATGTATTTTGCATAGGCTCAGTGTACAGTGTGTACAGTGTGGTGTTAGAACCTGGACTGGATAATGAAAGAAAAAACTTTTTTTTATTTTTATTTTATTGAGCCACAAAGGTTAATTAACCTAAAAGCAGATATTTGTTGGTTGCATGGGTCAGTGGAAGAAGCATCTTTGCCTGCAGTTACAGCTGCTTTTTTTTAAGTCTTGTTACTGATTCTATGATCTGATCAGATGGAGGTCATGGCTTTAACTGGGCCATTCTATCACATTCAGCTTCTTGGTTTGACCCACTCAAGTGTAGCTTTGGCAATATTCTTAGGGTCATTGCCCTTTTGGAAGGTGAACGTCCACCCCAATCTTAAGTCGCTTCCAGACTGGAACAGGCTGTCTTCTAGGATCGCTCTGTATTTGGCTCTATCAATCTTCCCACAACCTTATTTAGTTTCCTAATGCCTGCTGATGAGAAGCATCTGTACAAGAATCACTGTGGTGACGGTATTCTCAGGGTGTTGAATTTTCACACTGGCACTTTGTACCAAGGTATTCAACTGGTATTTTGTGTCATCAGACCAGGGAAACTCTTTATATACCGTATTTGTTTTTGAACATGTTTTTTTTGGCAGACTCCAAATTTGATTTCATGGCATTGTTGAGTGTCCAGTCTATAGTTCTCCTTTGCATACATCTTGCCATGGATCTCTCTATTTCCTTCTATACCCTTGGCCTCTTTGACGTTTCCCTTAATTATGTTCTCCTTACCTGGTCACTGACCTTTGGTAGTATGGATCCTCTAGACTCATGATTGTGCCATATTCTGTCCATTTATTAATAATAGACTTAATAGTGGTGTTCAGGATGTTCAAAAATTGCTTTTGTTGTTATCAAACCCTAATTGATACTTGTCCTGAACTTTGTCCAGGAGTTGTTTTGATAGCTCTTTGCTCTTCGTGATGCTGGTTGCATGCATTTTTGTTTAGATCAGATGACAATTTAGTTGCAGATGGACAATAAAATAATTAGGTGATTTCTGAAGGCAGAAACTAATATAGGGATTGCACAGCAATGGCAGTGAAAACTTAAACAACTTTTATTTCTTTTATTTTGCGTACTATACCGATTTCCCTCACAGCATTTTGTTTTGCTATTTTGTAATGAAAGCCAATGCAAAAACACTATTTTAAAAAATAATTAAAATGCATGGGTAATAATAATGCATAGGTACTAATTTATTTATTTTCTTCCCAATTTCAACACCTGCCAATTCTTACCCACCAGCCAGTCTTGCACTATCAATCAGGAGCTACAAAACGAGGACGTTTTAGGCAAATATGTTCTTCCTCTGAGACACGTGAAGCCAGACAGCCATATCTTTTCATACTGCTGCTCACGCTGCATCCCAGTGCAGCATAACACAGTCAGAGGAAGGTGCTATCTGCCCTCTTCTGCATACATCAGCTCACAGATGCCTATGATTAGCCAGTGTCACTGTCACTGATGGGGTAGAAAAATTATGCCACCCATCCAACCCAGAGAACATGGCCAGTTTTGCTCACTTTTCACTTGGCCATAGATGGCTGTTGCGTCGCAAGCTCACATCCAAACAACTGTAAATTATTTTTATATATTTATTTTTTTACTGCCTGCCTATCTGATTGACTGATTGAGTGGTTGATTGTAAAAGTGATTGACTGATTGATTAATTGATTGATTGCTTTAATTGATTTGACTGAGTACTAGTAAGTGATACAGTAGTAAAGTACATAATAGATACTTATTAGCTTTTATGCTCACTAATTTATAAACTACTTCCTATTGCAGGGTTAAGGAACTGATCTTGTAAAAATGTAGCTGTGGGGTATAAGCCTCATTAGCAGATCATTTACTTAATTGAATTTCTTGGTATGTTAAACCATTAAATGAGCATCTGGAGAGCTGGAACTGTACTAAATGGAATCTAGTATATTTTTATATAAAGAACGTGGAGTAGTTAGTACTGATAAACTAAGCAACTTTTAATTATTCTGTTGTCTAGAAGGGTCTTGCATACTTGGCAGATTTAATAAAAGTGCAGTATTAGAATGAATGCACTTCATTATGTTCGTAAAATCTGTGGTATTTGCTACAAAGCTTAAAGCTCTTTGTTTCTGATTTTTGTTTACAGGACTTACAACAGGAACACACATGCCATGTAGGTCTATAAATTAAACACAATAAGATGCTTTATGTATCTTTCAAGCATGAAATGGACACAAATAGACACAAATGCACAACCAATATTGATGTGATAAACAACAAAGCATGCAACATGCAGCAATGCTTTGAAAAGCATGAGGGGTCCAAACAGACTTTTCTTTCAGCATCTAATAAAAGAAAGTTTCTGTTTTCAGGGATCTTTCAAAACCTGCTGCACAAAGGATCACAAATGGGCAGCAGTGAAGAAAGGAGACACACTTTTAAATTGACTTACAAGCATCTCTTCAACTTCATATGGCATGGAATGAATAATTTAGCAAATTTCTGTGTAATTAGGTTCTTTAAATTCAAAGCCATACTTCTTAAAGGGTCTATCACTGGCAAGAGCGGAGATCACACTACAAATACACCAAATACATTCTCTCTCTCTCTCTCTCTCTCTCTCTCTCTCTCTCTCTCTCTCTCTGAGGAATGCTTTGACCCACGGCGGAAACAGCTCTAGAAGTATATACGCCCTGGTGGATGCAACCAGTGACGTGCATAGATGGTGTTGCTATGCATTTTGCATAGGCTCATGTACCACTTTTTCTGGTACTTCAGTGCATATGTTAGCTATTTCACTATTTGCATCTACCTTAGCTCAATGTTGCACAGCAATGTTTTACACATACAGTTGCACATATCTGCCCTTCATTCCTCATGTAGTCTATACACTTCAAATGAACATCGAATTTGCAATTCCTTTTGCAGACTTTATGTTTATTCACACAGCAGGAGCACTGTGAAAGACTGATCATATTTTTAAGCATCCTTTTCTTCCAATTCTTACACAAATTTGGACTAAATGGTAGGTTTCCTTGCCAAACGGACAGCTCACAAGACAAGAAATGGCTAGAAAATATTATATTTGGACAGCGTAGAGTACATTAGTTCAACACACATTTTGACAGCTTCTGCTGAAATTGTGAAGAAAATAAATAGACTGTTGGTGAGATCAGGTTTAATATTGATAAGCGTTGGTGGTGAGCCGAGTCTTGCTATCAGTCTATTGGAGTTTTTGGAGTTGAGACGTGTAAAAGTGTTGCTGTTCAGCACCACCTGGTGAGAAATAGACATGTTCGGCAGGATGCTAGTTCATATATGTCCCTCTGCTTTTGCATTTCTGACAAATTATAGAGATTCTTGCTATACTATATTATCCATGTCTTGTAATGTTTAAGATATATCTGTAACCTGAGCAGCCTACTTTCACTTTACATTAACCCTTAGGAGAAATGTTTTAGATGTGGATACAAATGCTCTTTAGAGCCATGGATCAATGATTATAGGTATGTATAGGAACTGTATATGGTATATTTGTCAGAGTGAGGAACTCTGGACCCCCTGGCTCATGGATGTTTAAAGGTTTTATCATATTTAAATGGTGGACACTTGTATGACTGTTCAATTTTTGAAATATATTCACAATTTATAGTCTGGCTAAAAATAACTTTATTCATCAGTCATTCATTCAAAGGACCCAAGAAAGAAGAGGGAAAACTAGCATAGACTCTAAATTAGGCCCCAAGGTAGGGGACCCCCCTCACGCACTTCAAACCTAACTTACTTATTCTTGATGCAACCATCAATTCCCAATTCCCAAATAATGCTTGCCATTTTCATAAATCAGATATGTAAATTCAGACTCCCATGGTTCAGCCTAAAATTGTCGCTAAGAAAAGTGCAGGGAAAATAATCGGATAAACACTTTCTATGAAGTTATTCATTATTCCTAAGGTCACAACTAGTGGGTTTTTGAAAACTTTTTAAATTTATGTGCTGGATAAACTGAGAATGAGAGTAGATAAACTGAGAGTAATAAATCTGAGAGCTTGTTATGTGCATGTAAGAACCTTTATCATAAATAAGAGCCATTTGGGTGTCTCATCTAAGTTAATTGATACTTTCTGATTAAATTTTTTTTACAGTTTTTCTTATTAACCATATTTTTTATAGTGAACTTCCACCAGACTGTGCTGTACAGTAGAGCTTATAAAGCTGATCCTACATTGTGTCATTATATCCACTGCCCTGCATGTGTGCTTGCTATACCATGACTAAGTACCACTGCTGTGACCTGTCCTGGAACGCATTAATGGAGTTACAAAGTATGCATTTTTCAACTAAATGATGATAAAGGGGACAAATCACATATTAAGCACATGTGTAGCTATATCAAGATATATCTAATGTTCCCCAGACCCTTATGCCAAATAGAAAATGCTGCCAAGCACAAATACAGATTAAAGCTGCATAGATTATTGCTGCTCTGTCTCTGCTTAATTTGCATTAGTTAATGGTTATGCAGAGATTTGGCTGTTGTTGTTATTTAAGTAGCTTTATCTTTTTCTTAAGATAGCAATAAATGTTTTACTGTAGATGTTTCTCATTTGTGGCACGTATATTTTCCTAGTGTCTACTATCTTAACTAAATAGTTAAGAAAGACACAAACATCCACACCTCCATGCACCTAACATAAAATCCTGTATGTGTGCACACTACAGTTTCTACTTTTGATTAGTCATTTGTAAAAGGAAATGCATGGCAATAAATATGTAGAGGTTTCAAGTTCAGCCCTTTTCTCATGTCCATGTCCAGCCGACATACAGTGTACGGAGGTTGCTAGGCACAGTTTTGTCAGTCTGCCTCGACCCTGCCTTTTAATGGCACAAGCTATGATGGTGAGTCAAACAGAGGATAAAAAAAATAACACTTTCAATCAAAAACCATTACCACGGGTTTAACAAAAGACCATCGTGTCATCTGGAAATTTTGCTTCCATTCCTGATTGATAAACTCAGTGAGAACAACTCCCTTCCACCAGCGTTTACTTCGGACTATCACTTTCTTTGCTTCAGACTTGCTGCTTAAATAAAAGAACAGCAAAAACGCAATAATAGTTCCCATGACATGACATGGGTCCATCTTGCAAACAGGCAGAACAGTGCTTGTCAATGAAAGTTATATTCTGATGAAATGCTTTGGGCATGTAAGTGTCTTACTGGATCATTTATTTAGTGTCCATGTAAACAATTATGTTGGAATCTGAAAATTTGTCCTTGTAACTGATGTGCTCTGAGTATCACGCACATCAGCTTTTCTGGGACATGACCAATCAAAAGCATCAAGTCAACAGCAATCCTGTGGCCAGAAACTACAGGTGATAACTAACATACACACCGTACATAGAAAGACATGAGCTCTAGCTGAACACAGAAAAATAAGAACCAATACATTATTTATGTCTAATGACCAGTAATTTAACACAGCTTCTGTTTGACTAAGATCCATAATGAAGGGTGTTAATTGGGGACCATGTGTAATGGGACCAGTGGAGCATGCATGTAGTGGATCTGTTTCAGGTGAATAATTTGCACGGAATAATTGCATGAATTATTTCATGTAGATGGTTGGGAGAGGAAACAATACATAAATGAGATTTATAATGTCATTTATGTCCCTGGTAGTCGTCTCAAGTGCAGAACCCTGGAAAAGTAAACTGAACTTGAAATCTAAGTTTAAGTAGGGTGAAAAAAATATGATATAAAAACATACCAGGAATAAATATTCAAATGACTCTTTCAGACCTGCCAACCTTTATGCATTTTGTGTAGGAGCTCTGCATTTTAAAATGTATGCAGCAATTCAAAATTATGCCAAGAGAGCAGCCTTTTCGCCCCAATTATAACAGCAGTTGTGCCAATTGACGTGCGAGTCTGAAATAATTGACAGTTGCGAAGGTGTTTGCAGCTCTCTGATGTTAACCAACTTCCTTGTAAACCTGAAACCTTCCACCAACTCACATTAACACTATCTCATCTTGGCTCAGTTTTCCTCCTTGAAAGTTTCTGTTTAGGTGCATGGAGAAGGTTTTGATTTCATTAATGTGAAATAAACTCCGTCAGTGCGGTGTATAATTATAAAGGTTAAAGCAGTTGAACATATTAATTAGGGATGTCATCAAAAAGTTTCAGAAAATGATGAGATGCAGAAAACGGCCAAAATGGTTGACTGAAAAGAAAACAAATTAAATAGGTCTACAACAAAGTGTAAAAGCGAACACTTTACGGATAATCTTTCAGAAATAATGTAAATAATTATAATTGGATAGTGTTTTTTGTTTGAGCAACAGTGAAACCTATTCACAGTTTCTATGAGAGACATTATACTGTACTTTATAAGCTATTTATGAATTGATTACATTGCGAATGTAGTTATCTTTTTTTTTTTTTTTACTATTCACTGGATTTAGCTCACCCCCTCTGTTATATTTTGAGACTAATTTAATTAGTTTTATTTAGTTTTATTTTATTTGCCAATTAGTAATAGGCAATTAAAGTACTGGGAAAATTGGAGGACTTGGCCTGTTTTTATGCATATACAGTATGCTGCAATAGTATTAAATGGTTTGTTTTGTTGTTTTGGCTGAGGCAAATTCTCAAAAAACATGGAATTGGGCCAAATGGGGAAAAAGTTTCAATATATATCTTTATTACGCCATAATTTGATACCAGGTATGGACAAAAAGTTCAGTGAGTAGTCGAATATCTCAATTGAAATGCACACGACAAGTTCGAGAATGGGGCAACACGGTGGCGCAGTGTGTAGCGCTGTCACCTCACAGCGAGAAGGTCCCGGGTTCGATCCCCGGGTGGAGTGGTCTGGGTCCTTCTGTGTGGAGTCTGCATGTCCTCCCCGTGTCTGCGTGGGTTACCTCCGGGTACTCCGGTTTCCTCCCACAGTCCAAAGACATGCATATTAGGTTAACTGGTGTCTCTAAAGTACCCCTA
>JAOVVH010167178.1:0-11044 GCA_028566435.1 Scorpiodoras heckelii | reverse complement strand
TATATCAAACAGCAATGATAACACTATACAGCAGTTGACTTAGCTACTTGGAGAGTTGGAGTTTGGGAGCCAAATAGGAGACTCCAGATTTATCTGTTTGCTAGTCAGTCAGAGCCCCTTAATGCAGAAGCATTCAGCTGCACTAGAGACACCTAGAACTGAACCTTCCAGCACTAAACTTGATCTAACCAGATTGGATGTAGTTGTCAAATCTGATGTTAAAGAGCAACCTATGTTCTGTGGTGATGGAACTGACAAGTACAACATACAAGAGTGGATAGAAATGATGGAAACATATATACACAAGTGAAATTGTACCAATGCTCAGCAAGTAAATGAGATTCTGAGCTATCTGTTAGGTCGGGCCAAGAGTATTGTTAAGGTAGGGCTGAAAAGCAATCTGCCCAATGCAGACATTTATGCTGAGAAAGTATATGATGTCTTGAGGTGCTATTTTAGTGAGAGTCCTGGGTCATGCCTGCCATTTGCAGATTTTTATTCTACACGGCCCAACTATTGGGTCCGGTTAAACATTGCAGATGAAGCAGCTGATAGCCACTTACACAGACAGGGAAGCAAAATGGAGAATATAAACTCAGAAATTGCAATGATGTTCATCAGGAACTGTCCCGACCCTGATCTCTGCAGCGTATTCAAGTGTAAACCTATCAGCAAATGGTCAGTAATGGAAATTCAGGAGACTTTGATGAACATCAGAGAGAGAGCCATTCTAGTAAAATGCCTCATTTGTCTGGTACATCCCGTGCAGTAAAAGTAGCCACCAGTACCACAACCGCTACTATGGTTAACCCTTTCGACCCCAACCAAGAAGCGTGTGGGTGTAAATACAGCAGCATGTTTCCCAAGGAGCCCAGCTAAAGCAAATGAGATGGTGTCAGACCCTAGCACTTTGGAGCAAGTGCTTAGCATGTTAGAGAGAGTGTTAGAGCACACAAGCCAGCCTGCTAACACAGTAGTAAGGTCCCAAGCAGCACCTTGGACGTGGTCTTCTTCATGTAGAGTCTGTGGGGACAAATCACATTCTACTCATACGCATGCATGAGAGAAAAGTGTTGTCTTGCTTGCCTAGAAGTGAGACACCAGAAACTGGACTGAGGTAAAACTTCTCACCATGTTGCCCAACAAAACATGCATCAGAGAAACTGATGAGTTCACATTTGGGAGGGGACAATGTGAGTAAGACGAGTCAAAACCTCAAATATGAAGACATGTTGTTAATGTATGAGCAGAGTTTTGCATCTGTCACAGGTGATAAAAGGGTCTTGTTCCAAAATGTAACCATTAGAGAAAGATGATAGCCTTTTCTATACTGATGTTCTAGTGAACGAAGAAGTGTCCTTACAAGCCATCCTCAATAGCGGTTCCATGACATGCACCATGAGTGAGTTGGCTGATAAAGAACTGAAAAACGTGGGTTTGTCACCTGAGCTAAAGGACGTAAAGACTGATATCACACTTGTTGGTTGAGGGGGCATTAAAGTCCAGCCCAAGTGTTTGTATCAGCTGATGATGGAAGTGTATGGTTATGTTGTCAGTGTGCCCACATTGGTTGCAATTTCTGAATATGCTGTCTGGTCTTAACAGGTGGAAGGGTGACAAAATTCCTGACCTCGTAGGCACTGTAAAGTTTACTCAAGCTGTCACGCTGCTACCAAAGCATGAACACCTTGTGTGGGGAAAATTGCCTGTGAGCTCAAATATCTCCACGGGGAGAACTAAAGTCCCCAACCCATAAAAAGGATGTAGTTGTTGGAAGGGTTGTAGCTTCCATGAAGGGTGACAGATGGATCCCTGTGCGGATTTTAAACCCATGTGACAGCCGTGTGAGATTGAAGAGAAATTCTAAAATAGCTGACATTTTCCCTTGTGTAGCACTGGAAGACCTCAATTCAAGTCTCGAACCAATACCAGATGAGAAGGTAAAAATGCAAACTCAGGTAACATATGCTGGAATAAACAGCAGTTCTGACTCTATGTTTCAGGATGTTTTACAGAAGCTCAGGCTGGGTGACCTGGACATTGAGTCATGTGAAGTGTTTTCTTTCTGGAAGAGTCAGTTATTGCACCTGGTTCAGCGGTATAAGGATGTATTCTCGAAGCACAATCTGGACTGTGGGAAAGCCAAGCACTTTGTTCACTGCATTCACTTATCTGATACTCGGCCATTCAGACTGCCATATAGTCACGTTCCTCCAGGACAGTATAAAAAGGTGAGGCAGGTGCTTTCTGACATGGAAGAACGAGAGATCATTCAGAAATCCTGCAGTGAATCAGCTTCTCCTCTCATTCTTGTGTGGAAAAAGACCGGAGATCTGCGCATATGCATAGATTACTGCTGTTTAAACACACGATTTGGGAGGTGTCATAAAATGTTGATGAAGACGCAGATGTTTTGGCAGCAGCATCAACACGATTATTGCCAGAGGCCTCAAAAGTATTGGCTCGAATGTGTGTGCACGCACAAGGACTACGGCAATGGCAGATGGTATCATGGCAGATGGCATCCAAAAGCTGAGATATGAGAGTGTGATGTGCTATATGCTTATCTGAGGAAGTTAAAAATCCCCTTTGTTTCCACAGAGCTGCAAAAGAATGGACAACCCCGAAAGCATACCTGGAGTCGGTGTAGATGGTGAAAGACTTTCCTTTAGCGTGCTTGCAGGCTTCTGTCAGAGCGAAAAGTTCAGCAGCCTGGGCGGACAACGAGCAGAGTAGGCGGCCTGAAATTACAACATCAGAAGCAGTCACAACCACAAAACCAGTGTGAGTGAGACCTGTGTAGTCCTTGTAGCTGGAACCATCTACAAAAAGAATTAGATCAGGATTATCAAGAGGTTCATCTTTTAAGTCTGGTCGGGGAGTGCAGACAAGATCCAGTGTGTGCAGACAGTCATGTGGCTCACCGTCCTCCTGAGTGGGTAGGAGGGTGGTCTGGATTAAGGACAGTACATTGTTTGACAGGAACATTAGGCATTTCTGTGAGAATAGTATGGTATTTTAACCATCGTGCAACACTGAGATGAGAGGTCTGGTTCTCCAACAAAATCATGGACACTGCATGTGGGACATGGAGAGTGACAGGGGCATAACCCACAATCTCACGTGATGCAATAATAGCCTTCTCAGCAGCTGCTACATCTCGGAGACATGGGGGTAACCCAGAGCCACAGTGTCTAATTTGCTGCTAAAATAAGCAACTGGCTGTAATTTGTTACCAGGGCCTTGTAAAAGAACAGAAGTCATATAGGTATTCTTCTCATTTACAAACTGTTCAAAGGGTTTGTCAAGATTTGGCAAGGCTAATGCAGGTGCAGATTGCAGAGCGACTTTAAGAGTCTAAAAGCTTCCTCTCCCTCAGGAGTCCATGTAACCCATGAGGTGGCAGTGAGGCCTTTTTTATGGGCCATATCATGTAATGGGGCAGAGACATGGGTGTAATTAGGAATCCACATTCTACAGTAACTGACATTCCTAGGAAGGAGAGCACTTGCTTTTTGGTTGTTTCCGTGTGTGTGAAATTGTGGAAATACAATTTGAGTATAGGGACTTCCCTTTTTCTGTGACAGTGTGCCCTAAATAAGTGACAGAAGGCTGCACAAACTGAAGCTTGTGTTTAGAAACACAGTGACCATTCTGAGCAAGGAAATGTGAGGGTGTCAGCTTGACAGGTGTTCTTGTCAGGTGAGCAGACAAGTAGGTCTTCCACATACATCATTAAAACACTGGGTCCTGAAAAAGAAAAATTTGCTAGGTTATCTCGCAAGGCAGCATTAAAGAAGGACGGTGATTCTGCATAGCTCTGTGGAACACAAGTGAATGTATACAACTTCCCTTGAAAGGAAAATGCGAACCAAAATTGAGAATCTCTGTGTACTTTAAGACTGAAAAAGGCGTTCACTAAATTAATGACTGAAAAGAATTTCGAACATTCAGGTACTTGGAATAGGATAGTGTGTGGATTTGACACTTCAGGAGCTCGAGCGTGAATAGCCTTGTTGACAGCCTGCAAATCCTGTAGGAACTTCCATTTCTGGGGCTCTCCAGGGTTTACTGCCTTCTTCACTGGCCATATAGGGGAGCGACAAGAAGAGTTAGGACATTCCACAATGATGCCTTTCTCCAATAAGCTATTGAACACTGGTGTCATGCCATCTATGGCCTCCTTTTTTAAAGGATATTGCACAGTGCATGGGCGGTAATCGCCTTTAGGTGTAATCACTAGTTCAGGTGCACCTTTCATGAGGCCCACAACATATTTGTCCTTAGCCCAGAGCTATGGTTCAATTAAGTCCAATGGGTTGGGGCTAGGGTTTTATACCATTGTGGTCATTTGAGTTAACACGCAGACGTCTGGTTTAGTGCCAAATGGTAAGTTAATTTCGTATCTGAAGAACTGGTTGTCACCAGAAACTTGCCATCCTTTAAAATCAGAATCAAAACAATGTTTGATGTGGAGACAACTTTCAATAAAACCAGTTGCTTCCCTCCACTTAGCTGTAGATCTTTTTGCTAGAGAGATATGAGGTACAATGCCATCAAAATACGCCTGTTGATGTGGTGTTAAATTGACGTGACATGCAGCCCAATCATGATTAACATAACAATGTGAAACATTAATGATGATTTCAGAATTGTCCTGGAATTGTGACGCATAACACACATCTATGGGCCAGTCCAGGATGGCAGCAATGCACTGCAGATTATCACAAGTCTGGAGGTTGTCAAAGTGAAACAAACCAGCAGAGAAAGAGAGTAAGGAATGCCAGAGCTCTGAGAAATCTAAATGCCATCCCATCCATACACGTGAAATGGATGAGATCTGTGGCAAATTTAGAATCGAAATTTCAATGCCTTTCTCAGAGCATGTCGATGTCAGCCCCAGCCTACACATGAGATCTCTAGCTATCCAATTAATGGGACAACTTTGGGACAAAAGGAAAGAATGGTTCAACACAGCTCCATTTCCGAGATGACATGGAAGGTCAGTGGAGTAAGATTCTATCATTGGAACACCTCCTGCTCCTATCACAAAAGTGGTTTTTCCCGATAACTGTGGGTTAGGTTTCAAAGTCCCTATCTTCAAAGTTGAAATGGTTGCCCCACTATCTACCAAAAATGGGATTTTTGTATCATAAATGGTTAATTCTACCATAGGTAGGGCGGAGGGTTTAGTGAAAAGCATTTGATAATTTTGAACAGACTTACCAGATTCGGGGTGTCTGTCATGTGGTGCATATGATTTCCTGTGTGACTCATTCCGCCCCCTTGACCTCGAATTGGGTGTCCACCATGTTACTGGGTGGAACGCTGCATTGTGAAGCAATAAGTCCAATTTTATTACAGTTGTAGCACCTGTAGGAGGAGTAGTCTCTGTTCCCTTGACTGTTGTTAGCACCTCTTTCTCTCCCTCTGCCACGTCCCCTGCCTCTAGGTCTCATCCCGCCCGCTGCTGCTTGTAAAACAGCACACTGCAGCTGGTACTGTTCCTTCTCTTTCTTTGCCGTCGCTTTCTTTCCCTTCTCAATAAGTCTTTTTTCAACATGCAAGGCGTGTGCGTAAACAGTCTGGAGTCTCCCTGTGTCCACTTCCATGCATTTGTCTTTCACCTTTTGTTGAATCTCATGACGTAATCCACTTAGAAAACGTTCCTTCAGATGACTTTCATATGCACTCATGTATGCTCCCAGATATGAGACTGGTTTATCGATGCCACAATGTCCTTCATGCACCCTTTCCAGTTCATACAAATATTCAGCCACCAATTCTCCATCATTCTGCTTCACTGAGGATAATTTATGAAGATCTAGTCTCACTGGGAATGATGTTATAATGTGTTCTAGTAGTGCATTTACCATGTTCTGATAGGCACTGTTGTGTTGATGATCATATATAATGTCAGTATTCAAGGGAAGGGTCCCTTGGACTTGCGGCCATTTCAGTTTCAACTTATGTGCACATGCTTTGGTTACTTCATTCACAGAGGGTTTCCACCCTTCTGTAAACAGTCTGAGACCCTCCGTGAATTTTTGACCTCCTTCTGAAATAGGAGGGAGATCCTCCGTGGCGGATTTTACATCTTCCATAGTCCATGGTCGGAAAAAAAGCTCTTCTTCTGACTTGTCTGGCTCTTCCAGTTCCTCCGCCTTGGTTGATAGGGGTTTGCTGGGAGCTTTTGAAGCTGTAGAGGCAGCTGGTCCGAAATATTCCTCCTTCTGTAGTTGTGGAGGTGGCGGGGGAGGTGCGGATGACGCTGGCTGCTGATGTTCTTCAGCCTGATAAACAACTTCTCCCACGAGAGGAGGAGGCAGAACCAAGTCATCCAGGGAATCCTTCTGTAAATTCAAATACTGACGACAGGTTACTGCTTTCTCTACAGTGTGTTTATTTTTAAACGCCTGTTTTCATTTGTCTAAATCTTTTTGTGCTGCCTGTCTCCACTTCCCATAAGCATGCCAGTCTGGTTTGCAAGGAAAATTCACATTTTACCTTCAATTTCCTTTCCCTTGTTCTCCCTTGTCATATCTGTCCTGTTACTTCTGTAGTTGATCTTTCAACATTCTAAGTTCTGTTATATCTGAGGTTCCCTCGGGTGGGAAATAACAGTATTTTACCCATTCAGAAATTTGTTTGCAGCTATCTGGACATTCCTGTCTCATTCTCTCCACTAATGGTCCACCAGGTGATGTACTGCATTGAACTACTGGTTCAGAGAACACTATAGGTTCAAACGGTGAACCTTTCTGACCCATACTACCTTTGCTTCTTGTTGGAGCGACCGACAGATATAAACACACAGTTTAATTTTACTATCTCACACAGATGATAGTTTTATTCAATAAACTATTTCAAACACAACAGACTCATTTATCTGTCACCCCCGTGCTTCCACCAGTTCTTTTACACAGAGATTGCAGCTCGACGAGGAAAAAGTCCTCCTTCTCTTAGGTACTTCTGACCTGAAAATTTGGAGGGGAGATGAAACAGGGTAATCAGTCCTTATCTCTCTGGAGGCTTATCTTCTTCCCAATCCGACAATCCCAAATTGTTGTGGAACTTTTTAGAAGAGTGAGAGACAGATAAACTCACAAACCGAGAGTCTGAAGTTGGATCAAAGTTTATTGCTCTGCAGTTATTTTAATATGAACTTCACTAAAACTTTATTTTATTTTTACAAAGTTGTATGGTTAAATGTTTTGTTTTTTTTTAAAGCAAAGTTTCAAGGATGCTTGTATGGGTAAGACATGTTGCTCTGCTCACCTTACAAAATGATTAAATGAGTCCTACAAGTCATGAGTTTTGTGCGAACTACATGCAAATGTAAAACATAGTGGCTAGAGGTTGTGTTTGAACAATGTTTAGCAACATTATGTTGAATGTGACTGAAATTTGCTGATGTTTAGCTCAGTCACGTTTTTCTGGGGTTATCAGTGCAGAGAGGCAGAGAGCTGGCCTGGCTGCATGTGCCCAATGCTGCTCTTTTTATACAGGTATGTTCATGTTGTACAGTTGTTATACTAGTTCAAACATAATATTTGAGGTCTGTTGTAATTTAATATATTTATTACGATCACTATACAATCGCTAATGCCTTAAGTTGAGCCATTGTAATATACTGTATATTTTGTTGGGCTCTTCGTAATAGCCTAGCTGTGCTCAGCTCGAGTATTGAGCCCAGAGGGCACTGTTAAGAATATTGATTGAATTGCTTTAACATAATGCATTAAATATTGTGTTATGAACTTAATCTTAGCCTGTATCCAGCTTTAAAGTAGCCTTTGTCAAAGTATTTCATGCACTGTATAAAAGAGTTAAAATACTTTGTGAATGTTAGAAGCATTGTGGATGCTTGTACGGTGCAGAGAGAGAGAGAGAGCTGGTCTGGCTGTGTGTGCTCATTGTGCCCTATGCTTCTCTTTTTAGAAAGAATAAACCAGCAGATCTTGACTTCGTGGTGTGTGTTTGCCTGATCTCCTAGCTACTACAGTTTCATATCTGCCGAGCCAGAAATAACTTGGGATTGTGGTGGAGAAGCGCTTTTAGTGAACTTAGCCGTTCCTTTGAACTTTTGGGGCATATTTACTTGGTTCTCTTAAGTTGTGTCAATGTGAGAATAAAACTAATTCAAAATAAAAATGAGTTTGTTTTAATTAGTGCTGTCAAATTAACGCATTAATGAATGTGTTAACACATTAAATAATTAATTGTGATTAAAAACATTACACAGATTAAAAATTAGTTAAATCACGCAAACCAGTGGCATCGTCAATGATGGTGGACATTTCTTGATCAACTAAATAATTTTCATAAGATTGAGAGTTTCCATGGTGCTTACACATCAATGACCACGTAATTGACCGTTGCGCTACTCCTTTTAGGCTGCATTCCGATTGCAAGGGTCCCTAAGCTGTATCCCTGCTCCCTACACACTGCACTGGGTACAGAATCCCAAGGGCACTTCATAGGGAACTCAGCCACTAAACCGGCTCTATTTGAAATGCCCTGCAACATCATCAACAGCAGACAGGTGATTGGTTATTTTCTACAAGACAGCACTCGGCTGTATTTAGCATTACAAACAACGCTGTTCAGGCTCATTTTGTATGCTGTAGGCACTTTTGAAATAAATGTGATGAAATGTCTATGAACTGTGGGTGATCTATCTTACCTTTTTAATGTATGTTTTGGTTGGAACATAAACTTACTGACCTGATGTTACTCCAATTGGTGAATCAATGTCTTTAATTAAACTCCAACTATAATCAGTATATCAGATGAACTAGACAAAACAATTTTTTTTTATTTTAAAAAATGAAAAGAAGCCAATCATCTTTAATATTTTACTTTTATCAAATAAAGTCAAGTGAAAAATGAGGCAACATTAAACAGTGGTTTCTCTTAAAATAGACAAGTGATAAATGGCATCAACATTTTCAATGGTCCTATGATGCCGACCTTCATGTACAACAAAAATCAAAATGTGCATTAAAACCGTGATTAACACACAATTAAAAAATGAATCGCACGATTAACATGATTAAAAATTTAATTGTGTGACAGCACTAGTTTTAATGTCTTTGGCGCAAACCCCGGTTATAAACAAAACATTTTGTCAGCATTCTCTACATTAAAAAAAATTAATTTAACACCTGGTGTGAAACTGGGACATGCCGTAGCCCCCGATGAGTGCTACAGCCAAAAACGCCCTAGAGAGAGTTCATTTAAAAGTCTCGAGCATGCCTGCGGGGAGCTGTGTATCAAACTAAGATAATCTCTTCTTTGGACAGATACCAAAATTATTCGCTATAGGTTTGGTTCATAACAAGGCTTTTAGCTGGTCTTATACACGCAACCCTTTTAATTTTCAACATTACGACATAGAGTCATTAAATCTGACGGTGGACAGAACATCATATCCCTCAACCCCGTAAAGACCCAATTTTACCAGACAGCACTGTCTGAGAGAATTTTTCCAGCCTGGTACAGGCTACGGACAGAGGCCTGAGGGATCAACACTAACACCAACAGAGAAGAGTACCCACAAGGTTACACTTTATTTGCGTTTAATTTGACTCCGTATGAGGCCACAGCTGACCACGTGTCACATCATCGTGTTTGCTGCTTTTTGACAACATTTTAGAAATATATCATAAACGAGAAGTGCTAATGGACTATTTTTGAAAAAAAGAAATTGACACTCGCCAGATCGCTAAAGCAATGCGCTGTATGCTTAGTTTCAAAGGGTATTCCCTTGTGATTTATTACCCATGGACAGAATACATAAGAATACATATAATGGTTTTATAGTCAACACGCACGCTCGCACAATACCCAGTGACCACTAGCTGACTCTTTAAATTTCACACAAATTCTTTTTTATTCCTACGACTTTCCATCCGACTTTGAACTCTTTCCCAGTTACATCATGTTTTTCTAAAAAAGAATGCATGTCACATTTTATACAATGCTACGCAAGTACAAGACTTTACATCCAACACCTGCGGACATCATTGCATCAATTTTTTACATCAACGTCTAAGAGGCAGAGAAGGGGACTTGAGTTTGCAACTCAGACTTCAGACTTGACTTGGACTTGTGCTCAAAAGACTTCAGACTCGACTCAGACTCATGTTTTGGGACTCGTGAACAATCATTATGTTTTCTATTTTTGGCGTATTAACATTGAGGATACTTTGAAACGTCTGATGAGCTTCCTTTTTGTCATGGTAACCATGGTAAACATATTACGTGGGTGCCCGCGTCACATGCTAGTCTCAGATGATGATAACACTATGGCGACCAGCACACCTGCAGTTGTACCTTATGTAATTACGTTTGGCTATAAGAATTTCAGACAAGAAGACACCAACAAAATAAGCGCAGACTGCAAACTCTGCAGTATCAACATCAAGGATGCTGGATCAACCACATTGAATTTTATCAGGCACCTGAAAACTCACCCAGAGATGTCAGTCATATTAGCACATATGGACGGTTAGCAAACATGTTTAGCTCCGCATCAACTATGTAATATAACTTAGCTTGCTACTACCTTTTTTTTGTGCACAAATTTTAGTTGCAAATGGCAGAGAAGTAACACAAATGTTTAAAATACTTTTAAGTGTTTTGCTTACAAGTTGTTTGCATTTAGCTAAAGTGTGATGTTTTGCACTAATTGGAAGGATGTTAATTACAATGTCTTTGACTGGGTGAGGTGTAACATTTTCTATGTTTGGTCTTATTATGGTCCCACTGAGCCTGCACAATGGTGGGCAAGATATACTGTATGTTCATGTTGAAATAATACAGTTTCCTTTAAAGGAAAGCTTTCATTGTTGTTTTTCCTCATATTGCATTGCAATGGCCTATTTAAAGTGATCATATAACAATCAACTAATCAGTACTGATACTGTATGCTAATACATTTACATTTATGGCATTTAGTAGACGTTCTTATCCAGAGCGACTTACAAAAGTGCTTAGTCATAAACTTGGAATATCCAAAGCTAAATCTGGTAGACCTGAA
>JAOVVH010167175.1:0-11044 GCA_028566435.1 Scorpiodoras heckelii | reverse complement strand
TCGTTCCACTTCTCAATTATGTGCTACTTTGTGTTGGTTTATCACTTAGAATCTCAATAAAATACATTTAAGTTTGTAGTTGTAAGGTGACAAAATGTGAAAAAGTTCAGGGGGTATGAATACTTTTGCAAGCCACTGTAACATCTGACACCTGTGAGCAGATATTCCAGCCCAGGCTACGTCAGGCTACGACTACATTCTACATTTGGGTTTGGCATCAAAAACAGCATCTTTGATGTCACTCCACAAATTCTCAGTCAGATTGTGGTCTGGGGATTGGGCTGGCCACTTTATAACATCAATCTTGTTGGTCTGGAACCAGGATGTTGCCTACTTGTTGGTGTGTTTGGGTTTATTGCCCTGCTGAATTGCCCCCCATTTCAAGGGGATTTCTTCTTCAGCATAAGGCAACATGGCCTCTTCCAGTATTTTGATATATTTAAAGTGGTCCATGGTGCTTGGTATGCAATAAATGGGCCTGACTCCAAAGTATGAGAAACATCCCCAAACCATTATGCTTGCACCCCCATGTTTTATGGTCTTCACAGTGTACTGTGGCTTGAATTCAGTGTTTATGGGTCTGTGGCCTTTAGACCCAATAAGAACAATCTTGCTCTCATCTGTCCATGGAATGTTGTGCCACTTCTCTTTAGGCCTGCCAGTGTGTTCTTTGGCAAACTGTAACATATTCAACACATCTTTTTTCATCAATGGTACTTTATAAGGGCTTCTTGCAAATAGTTTGTCTTCACGTAGGTGTCTTCTGATTGTTGCAGTACTCACAGGTAACTGAAGATCTTCTTTGATTTCCCTGAAGCTGATCAGGATGCTTCTTTGCCATTCTTGTTATTCTATGATCTACATGGATGGTAGTATTTCTTTTCCTGCCATGTGCCTCAGGTCTTGTTTGCCATTTTAAAGCATTTGCAATCATTGTAGCCAAGCAGCTAATTATTCTCTTCACTTTTTTTTAATATGTTTTCCTCTCTCCAATCAACTTCTTGATCAAAGTCCTTTCTCCTTTGGTGCAATTTCTGGAACGACCCATTTTACTTGCTGAGCAAGGGCTAAAACCAGCAGGTACCACATTTGCTGCCCTCCTTCTTTAAATAGGGGCCATTATTGACACCTGCTATCATTTTGCACATAATGGTACATATCTTCCCCCAGGTGGTTAAGTATCACAAGGCATCATAGTTATTTTGGTTTTATGTGCAATCAGCATTTAAGCATTACCCTAAGTATAACAGTGACTACTGAATACTGAATCAGGTTCACAGACCATGGTGTAATCACAGGTGAAACAAAAATTCTATACTATGGGATTTCATATTCATGTCTTAGTGAATATTGAGTTAAATATTTCACTTCTTCATGAACCAAAGACAAAAGGTTCATACATTTATGCAATGAAATGTAGGGTTTATGTGCTATGCTTAAGGCTATGCTTTATTTCAGCAGTTGATAAGCTGATTATGAGGTACACTTTGGCTCTTTGGAAAGTAATTTGATGCTCAACTCAGTGTTGTCAGAACATGAGTTAATTAACTACAAACTTCATTCCTCTAGTATTATTCAGAGTTACTATAATTATTCATAATGGATCCCTCATGGCTGCCTGTGACAATTCCCTAAATTGGGAATGGCTCATTAATGAAATTATGAATGAATAATTTCATTAATAAAATTATTAAGTGGAAGAAGTGTGTAATTTAAATTTTTTGTTGCATGACCATTTTTCAATAATATGTAAGCAGACTGACTTTTTTGTCTTACTCCACATGAACATTTGTAGGGAAGGAATGGTTTCATGTATGTTAATTTTCCTTGTGGAGAGGTAAGGACACAACAAGCTAAAGACAAAATCAAAAGACATAGTATTTATTTTTTTTTATAACACAGAGGATCATATAGTATACGGATAGATGTAAAAATAGTATCAGGAAAAAAATATGTACTACATGTTCCAGTAGTACAGTAAAAATGGGGTTACATATGGTCTTGCAAGAAGTAAATATAATTATTTTTCTCTTTTGCATTTTTAACAGGCTACTTCAAAGCCAGCCACTGGTGCAGTAACTGATAAACTCTTACACCTACACCAACATCACTGAAACTAAGGCAAGGTATAGATACCTCATGGCTGTGGACAAGAATGTGATACTCATTGCTTTATACTTAACCATCAACTACATTAATGTTATGCTTATCCACATCTTTCTCAGGAATGAGATCTTCAATGAGAATACTCATTACATCTTCTTCATACATATTGTTGTGAGTGACATGATACAGCTGACAGTTGCTGTTATGCTTTATTGTAGTTTATATATGTGTTCACCGCCCTCAACACTCCAGTAAATCTTCATAGTCAGTCAGATCTGTACTGTGCACAGGACCTATATATTGACTGGCCTTATTTGGCTACTGGGTTAAATTTCCATTCTCATAGATCTGTTCATTCTTGAAGCTACTGAACCTTCAAAATTCTTTTATTCTCCAATCATCTGCACTCGAGACTCTATATTCCGGCACCCAAAGGAAATTGTTGTGTATTCTCAAGGAGAAAAGAAATCAAATGAAAACAGTGTGCTATATATCCCCTGTAGTGTATTTTTCATACAAAACATGTGAGATATAATGTACTTTCTAACTTTAGTGTTTTTCACTCACAAACCATCTGGGGTATAACTTATGTTCTACATCCAGTGTATTTTATTTACAAAGTATCTGAGCTATGCTATATTTTCTGTCATATACACACTCTCTTTAATCAAGGCTATGCCTGAAGATGAGACTACAACCCTCTGGAATGTCACAAGACAGGCATCAATCTGGTTTATGATTCACAGTTATTTCTATACAGCCAAAAAAAAAAGGGGAGGGCATATAAGAAGCAGAGAATGGTCCTAATTAGCTATTGCATTCAATACATGATAAGCAGAGCAAGAAATCCTATTGGTTAAGCCTGGCAAAGTCAAGAAAAAGAAGGTTTGGCCTAGAACAGGGAGGATTCTCTGCAGACAATTCCTCATTTCTTTATGTAAAGAAAGAAAGTGTCTCAGCATAATAATCTTCTCTGTCTTCAATGGAAATACCACACCCTTTTACGAGGATTAAATTGTGATTTGCAGTGTGGGGGAGCTCTGTGATTTCAGGGTTGACATACATAGATGCACATGCATATGCATGTCTGAAACTGTGACAGGCAAAATATTTCTGCATACATTTAAATAAATTGATCTTACTTTAAAGTATAATATTAACACCTTTATAAATGTTACAGGTGAGCAGCATTGATGAAATTGAAGAACATACTGTATTTGCTGAGTCCCAGACAGCCCTGACCAATTTCACCCCTGTTATTGTACATCCTACATCATTGTAGTATATTCTGTTCTTCTATTGTTTGAAGGAACAAGGAAAATATACAATGATGTCAGGCAAAGAGGCCTGGCATGTAGTTGTGGCAATCTTAGCACTAGGTAGAGGCAGATGCCTTAGACACCTATGAGCCAAGGGCTCCATTAAAATAAAAAGTAGATATGTGTGTGCATGTTAATTAAAATACTCTTTAATATTTATACGTTTTAAATGGCTATCAATTGCTACTGTACCAAAAACTAGGAAATATTTTCAGTATTGTCAATGTGGCCCCACATCCCTGCAAGGTTTATAATGGATTGCTCCATATTGCTGCTGCCTGAGAACGTAAATCACAGGCAAAGTGGTACAAGATGTGCAGGGATGTACAGTGGTTGTTGAGTCTAATTTTCTGAATGTTAAAAATGAAACAAAGCTAATTCTTATTTTTTGCCTAGGTTCCCAAACAAAATCTGCCACTACCCAGCTGACATTTCAATGATTATACGAAAATACATTGTCAGTCATATTTCCAAACTGTTTTATTTTATTGCAAGAATAAGATGTTTAATATTATATAGTGGAGTGATGACTTTATAAGATGCTATATAAAAATTTTAAATGGTCCACTTTTTAGAATCTGTTTTATAAATCAGAGAGCTACAGGAAAATGTGGCATAACAGCATTTCTTCATTTTCTTCGGCCACCACCACCAATCATCTCCGGTGCGTACTTTAGGTATTTAGCCATGGTTTCCTTGGCGTGTGTTTTAGCCATGGTTTCCACCTTTGTGTGGATGGTTTTGTATGTACTCTAAAGAGAAACAACAAATCACAAATTAGGTTAGGCTCTCCAGTGCTGCACATTTTAACTCATGTATGGCACATTCTGTGTACACTGCCAACCATTTTCCAGAGCTAAGTTGTTTAAGTAGGATCACGTTTAGATTAACTGCAGCTGCACTCGATTTAAAAAGGCACTAGCAAATTAGCAGCTAAATATAGCAAACTAAATAGCTAGTTAGCTGCATTACACATTATGCACTTTGGCTCTCTATAAATGGTACTAGCAACAGGAAAAGCACAAGTTAAGATTAAATTGTGAGAGTGTCAAAACACACATTATTGTTTGGCACTGTTTCCTGACCAAGCTAGCTAGCTGTCTAACTAATGTAACTAAATAGTTGGCTAATAACTAGATAGGTTAGCTAATTTATCTAGCTAATTTAGGTGGCATTGGCATTAACCAAGCGCTGATATCATGTGTTTTAGCTAGTCATATCTCATTTTATATGTAACTAACGATATAATTTTCAAATATGACTAGATTTACCTTCAAACACTTTGGAATCAAAAAGATCTGCACACACTCTCCTTCTTCTTCTTCTTTTTTCAAATTAATGGTCACCACCTACTGAGCAGGAGTGTGAAGCGTCATTTCGTGAAATGAAGATTACGCACTCCAATTGTCTCTATATTCTTTCTAAAAATTGCGCAAAAGTGTTTCATAGTCATAAGCATACACACTGACCATCCCCTTGCTGCCGCGCATAGCAGTTCGAGCCTCAACGAGGTCTATAAAAGAGTCAAGAATTATTGCAACCTAGATCTATCACTTCAGAAAGCAAAAATAAATCTCACAAAAGCTATCAAATATGACTGAAAGAATGTCTTTTCATTTAAATTACAACATGTATTCAGCAAGTACCATCTCTTTCCAGGGATTTACACATTCAGCAGGAGTTGTAGGTATACCATGTACATACATGAGATATGTAAAAAATTGATATAATTTCAAACTACCATATAATATATGTGGATGCCAAATTGTGTACGGTGTAGAATGAAAAAGCTTGTGTTGAAAAGCAAGACACTGAAACAACATCACGGTATCAACGTTGATTCGGTTTTCAAAAACGAAACCTAATTCAATGGTGAATCAACCTTGACCCCTGACGGTGATTCAATGGTGAATAACCGTTGAAATGCCAGCTGGGTAAAGCGGAATTTGAATGTTGCATCAAAGGTGAAATATCAACATTGATTTATAAGTAATTTGTTAACTTTTTTACAATGTTTAACATTAACCATTTTTTCAATGTTTATTCAACAGTGAAACAACAACTGACATTATTTCAACTACATTTCAACATTGAAGGTCGGTCAAATGCAGCTGGGTAGATCTCTAAATCTGCCCCTGTGTGAAGTAGTTGTTCTAGTTCATCCCATTGGTGTTTAGTGGGCTTATGATTACAGCTCTCTGCAGACCACTTCAGTGCTTCCAAACCAGTCTTTGCAAACTATGTCTTTGTGGGCCTTGCTATTTGTGGTCTGGGGCATTGTCATGTCAACAGGATTGGGCTTAGCCTCTTGGTTTCAATATCTTAATACTACAGCATACAAAGAAATTCTAGGCAATCATGCCTTCCATTTTGTGGCAGAAGTTGAGAAAGGCTCCCAATGGAGGTCATGGTCAGGGATCCACATACTTAGCCACATAGTGTAAATAAAGCTGCGTAAAGTCTCTGTAAAGCTCAGATTAAGGTACATTCAAAATTATCATGACAGACATTCAGCTTGTTCAGTTTTATCACTGATAAGTGTATATTAATAAGCTCTCTGATTAGAGGATTGAATCCAGTCTCTAGAGAGGGATAGGAAGAGTGAATATAGTTTCTGTTGGAGAAAGTCTGGATGCCTTAGGCAGAGTTAGCAATCCCCCAACTCCAGCATCAGAGCCCTCACAGTCGGTCAAATGGGTGATGACTTGGTGACATAATTGCAGAGCCAAAGCTAACGCTAAGGCTTGCCCATGGGAGCACCACTCCTCTCTGCTTTGTGTTTCCACACACCCAAGCACCCACTGAGAAACCTTAAAGAGCTCTGTTAATAGGACACTATATGTTGTGGCATGTGAAATTAGATAGGCATTTAAGGACACCAGCAGCTTTAGTTAGATGTATACTGGGAGCCAGCGTGCCAGACATAGCAGGTAATCTTAAGATTTTAGGTAAGAATGGGTTTTCTAAGATGACATAATGACAACCTTTTGTCAGTCAGAGATTACTAAGAGTAGTATTGTAGAGGAGAGTAAATGTCCAATGCCATAGTATGCTCCGTCCCCATTCCAATAAACCCTATTTCCAGAAAAGTTGACAAACTTTGTAAAAATGCAATAAAAACTAAAAACTGTAAGTAGTACAAAAAAAAATCATTTTCAGTGTTTTCACTACCTGCAACACACTCAAAAAAAGTTGGGACAGAGGCCAAATAAAACAAGTAATACAAATAAAACTGTTCTGGAAGGTTCCACAATTAGCAGTTTAAGTGGTAACAGGTGAGCTCATTAAGATTGAGTACAAAAGGAGAATCCACCGAAGGCTTGGTCATGCAAGCAAAGATGGGTTATGGTTCACCACTGTGTGTGCCAAACTTCGTGAGGGAATTGTTAGTCAGTTCAAATGCAATGTTTCTCAGTGACATCAGTGCCCAAAGCATTGGTGATCTGTATGTACTGTATGTGAAGGTACCATTGATACAGAGGCTTATATTGGTATTTTGAAGAGACCTATGCTGAAATCTTTTCCCAGGAACTCCATGTCTCTTTCATCAGCACAATGACTGCCCTCATTCTGCATGTGTTACAATATAAAAAAAATAGAATGTGATGCCTGCAAATTTATGACAGAGGCCAAATAAGACAGAGTATAAGTAAAATTGTTCTGGAAAGTTTCACAATTAGCAGTGTAAGTGGTAATAGGAGAGGTCAGTTCAAATACTGTTTCGCAGCACAAGATTGTGAAGAATTTAGGTCTTTCACCATCTACAGTTCATAATATCATGAAAAGATTCATGGAGTCAGTGGAAATCTGCGTAATGGCCAAGGGCAGAAACCACTGCTGAATGTGTGTGACCATCAAGCCCTCAGGTGGTAATGTTTGAGAAACTGTCATGCTACCGTGATGGACATAGCCACATGGCCTCGGGAGTACTTTGGAAAATCATTGCCACAGTCTGCCACTGCATCAAGACGTGCAAACTGGAACTGTATTATGCAAAGAGGCAGCCATATATTAATTTTGCGCAGAAACAGAATCATCAATTAACATTAGTCTCTGGCCATGTCCCAAACTGCATACTCTCACACTAAATAGTATGTAAAAATAGTACACCACCTTTAGAAGTGCTTTCAGTAAAGAAGTATGGGAAGTTCCAAAATGTGTTGTTTGGGACAAAGCCTCACTGTCTAACACTAATGTTAGTCTTGTGTCAGTCTTGTAAAGTTAAACTTTCTCACTGTTAACCTTAACGTAAATTGTTTTGTCATCTGATGCCAGAATAATGCCACCAAAAAAAAAACAAAAAAAAAAACATAGAACACAATATTACTGAGGTTTTTGTTTGTTTGTTTGCTTGTTTTATTGTACTGTTAGTGTAAGCATACAACAGATTTTACACACAAGGACAAGACAACATCATAATAAATCATTAACTAAGCCTAGTATTATATTATTTTAAATATGAGGTATTAGGTGAATACTGGTACAAACTGGCTAGTGGCAGATAAAGGGAGTGAGGTGAGGTCTTAAATGGATTAGTGATGAATATGTTGTTTGTGCCTTTTATCAAGTATTTTGCACATTCAGAACATATAAGATTATAATGGGGATGTTAATGGGGCATTCCTTGGACATTTTGCATTGTGTGCCTTCTTTGTGTGCACACACAAACAAATATATATAGGTGTAAAAAGCTAGCTAGCTAAATATACCTGTCACACAGATGACCGCGTCACTTCCTGACTACAGGGTCACCATCACTGCACTTCCCGCTTCCACATTCGTCATCTCTGGATGGTATGACCATCACACACACATCCTAAAACAGACCACTCACAAATCAGAACGTAAATGGTGCCAAACTAAACTGGTAGTATTTCAAACAGCTTGGAAGGAGAGCCTCTTGAGCTATAGAAAAGCCCTTAATGCTTCTAGATACATATCAACATATCTCTCCACTCTAATAGGAAATAATAAAAATAATACTAGATTATTATTTAGTACTGTAGCAAAATTAACAAAGAATAAGACCATAACAGAAGCATGCACGCCATCATTATGTAGTAGTGATGACTTTATGAATTTGTGAAAGACAAAATAGAAAATATCAGGTAAAAAATTCATACAAACTTAAAGCTTAAGTCTGATAACAAACCATGTAGACGACAGTATAAGCATATCAGATCAGTGATTTGAAAGTTTTATTCCCCTTCAAGAGACTGAAATAATTTCACTAATATCTCCCCATCAAAATCATCAACTTGTGTACTAGATCCTTTACCAACAAGATTCTTCAAACAGATAGTACTAGAAATAATCAAACCTCTTCTAAAAATAATTAATTCTTTACTTAGCATTGGTTATGTACCTAAGTACTTTAAACAAGCAGTTATCAAACCCCTGACTAAAAAACCTGACCTTGACCCTGTCATCTGTCCAACTATAAGCCAGTATCAAACCTTCCATTTATCTCCACAGCAGTTATGCTCATACCTACATAGGAATAACATTCATGAAATCTATGGGTCAGGATTTAGGCCTTAGCATAGCACAGAGGCAGCACTGGTTAAAGTGATAAATGACTTACTACTTGCCTGTGATCAGGGTTGTGTGTCTTTTCTTGTCTTACTTAACCTTAATGCAGCTTTTGACACCATCGATCATAGTATTCTCCTTCATAGACTAGAAAATGTTGTTGGAGTTAAGGGAATGGCCCTCCCTTGTTTCAGGTCCTATTTGACTGACTGTTATTAGTCAGTTCCACAAGGTTCTGTTTTAGGCCCATCATTTGCGTGTATACAGGTCTTTCTCAGTGAACTTTCCAGGTGGAGGTAACACTGCAGTGGTCTTAAGAGTAAGCAAATGATTTGGAGTCAGGGGTTCTGGACTATTTGGATCATTTAAATTTGTGACAGTGAGAGGCCTGTTGTTTACAATAGCCATTGCTTCGTAGAAGAAAGTGCGTATAGAAGAATCATCCATTCTTCCTGGGGAGAGTGAGAGAGTGATGTTCAGAACAGCCTTTATGGTTCTGATTTGTCGCTCCCATACTCCTCCTGCATGGCTTGACTGTGGTGCATTCATTATGAAATCACATTGCTTGTCTGACAGGAAGGCAGCTATTCGCTCTGAATCATCCTGTAGCTCATTTCTTGCACCAATGAAGTTACTTTCCTTGTCTGATTTTATTTGTCTCACTATACCACATATGAAGATAAAACAGTGTAGCCCATTAATAAAGGAGTCTGTAGACAGATCAGTCAGCATTTCAATGTGAACTGCACGGGAACAAAAACACGTGAAAAGGAGTCCATATCTTTTATGAGTGTTCCGTCCTTGTTTAGTAAGGTATGGACCAAAGCAATCCATGCCACAATAACTGAATGGAGGGGAGGGTTCCACTCTTTCTGATGGCAGGTCAGCCATTCTCTGTTCTTCAGTGGGTCTTCTTTGCTTTCTACAGATGATTGTTGAACGTAGGATGCTACGACCCTGCTCATACTTGATATCCAAAATCCTCTTGATCTTATTTTGTTCATCGTGAATCCTTTGCCTTGATGTTTGACTCTTTCATGACAGTCAGTAATAATCATTTTAGTTAAGGGGTGGCTCTTAGGAATGATCATAGTATGTTTGAAAGCATGTGGTGAGACTGAGTTCCACAGCCTCCCTCCCACTTGAGCACACCATCTTCTCCTATAAAGGGATCAAGAGGGTATAGTTCATTGTTCTGTGGCATGTTTTTTCCTTGTCTTATTGTGCTTATTTCATTTTTGTACATTTCGCTTTATAAGGTCTTGATTATGACACATTCTGCTTTCTTCCTTTCAGCAACAATTGCCAGGTGGTTTGATTTATCTTTGTTAATTCATCTAAGGATCCGAGCGACCGCTTTGGTGGCTCGAGCCCAAGAGGAGAAGTTAGACAGGCAGTCTGTAAGACTTGGTTGATCAGTACTTCCTGTGTTAAGGACTCTAACCACCTTTACCTCTGGATCTCCTATTTACTGAGCTGGTGAGATTGCCACAGAAAGATTTATCTTCCTTTCCAGAAAACCAGTTAGAGGATAACAACTCACTAACTGTCAATCCTCTCGATGCATGATCAGCTGGATTCTCTTCTGTGGGGATACATCTCCATTGCTGTGGAGATGAGCCCAGATGTTTCCTCTGTACTCTGTTTGCAACAAACACGTGGAAGCGACGTGCTTCATTATTCACATATCCGATTATGACCTTAGAATCTGTCCAGAAAAATTCCTCAACATTCTCATATTCCAGTTCCCCTTTAAGCTTTGACTGATGTGACAGCAGCAGTCAGCTCTAGTCTAGGAATGGTTGTCACTTTACAGGGCTTTCTCTCAATTTTGCTATCACCAGAGCACAATGAATGTCTCCCATTTTGTTGCAGAGTCTTGAATATTGTAGTGGAAGCACCTTGGAAACTCTCAATCTTATGAAAATTATTTAGTTGATCAAGAAATGTCTACCATCTCACAGATAGCTCCTGGAGCCAGGAAGTCTAGGAGACCAAATAAGTTTAGGAAATCATTTATGACTGACCAGACCCCCTTGACACCTAAGTCAACAAATCCATACAAAGGAATCTGTGAACTGTTTCCT
>JAOVVH010167108.1:0-11050 GCA_028566435.1 Scorpiodoras heckelii | reverse complement strand
CCACACAGAACGGCCCGGACCGGGAATCGAACCCAGATCGTCTTGCTGTGAGGCGACAGTGCTGACCACTACACCACTGTGCCGGCAGGCCTAGACATACATACAGTAAAATGTAGAAATGCCGGAAGTTATAATTATTGGTGATTGTAATTATAATTTGGCTATGATCACTTTAAAGGGATTTTACTTCCTTATCCCACAATACTCCCACTTTTGAAAAGCTTGATACACCCCTGCACTCAGTGAAAATAGTCCTAATAGACTAGGATAAATGCACATCTCTAGTGGATGGGGCGTCACTTGTGCAATCATCTTTATTATAGTAATTATCCCTATAACTTCTTTTTTTAAATCTATTTATTCAACTATTTTATTCAACCTTTATCTATATTTACTCTGTGCTGGAGCTGCTGTATCACCCAAATTTCCTCCATGGGATCAATAAAGGAATTTTATCTTATCTTAGTTTTAAGACTTTTAACAGCCAGTGACTCCAGTGCAGAACATTAATTTTTAAGAAATAAAGATACATGCACTCAGTGAAAAGACTAGGGTGTGACTAGCTCAGTGTATCATATTGTGAATCTCTCTCTCTCTCTCTCTCTCTCTCTCTCTCTCTCTCTCTCTCTCTCTCTCTCTCTCTCTCTCTCTCTCTCTCTGTAACTAGGTGTGCCACCTCACTCTGTCACCCTGCCAGATAGGTACAGAAATGTACACAGACAGGTTTGATAAGTTTTGTGATAAGCACAAATTTAACCCTTGCTTAACTAAAGAACATATAAGTTCAATAATAAAGGGATGCACATGGTCAGCAACAATACACAGATGGCTGTAACATTCAAACAACTGACTGGTATTGAGGGGTCCAGTGTATGTCAGGAAATCATTCCCCACACCATTACACCACCACCACCAGCCTGAATTTTAGTCAAAAGGTGGTTTGTGACCGTGGACCCACTGTGCTGGTACCAAATTCTGACCCTGATGTTATTCTCCTCTGATCTCTCTGGTCAATGAAGCATCTCCTCCAACAGAAATGCTGCTCAGTGGATTTTGTGGGGGTTTTTTCTACCATTTGTGTAAATGTTGGAAGCTGATGATGGAATAATTTTGGAAAGTTGGTAATTCAAAAAATGATTGAATAAGGTTAAACCTATCCCCACAGTTGAGAATAGGCCAGAGGATGTTAAGGATGGAAATTTCCATAGCCTGTGTGCAGGGTATTTACCTGCTAAATAAACTGTATTCTTCACATTAATGTAGCTACCGCATTTGGACCCCCAGGGTTTGAGAGCAGCCCACTGAGTCAATGAAAATTTCAGAACTCCCCAAATCCTCATTTGAGAAAATCTCTGTCTCAGTAGAGTGTGGAACGTCTACAAGTTATTTTAAATAGTTGTGTTTGTTTTTCTTTTTTTTCATTAAAGTGCAGTGACCTGTCTAGAAGCCAGAAAACAAAGGGAAAACTAAAAGAATTAAGACCAAAGGAAACAGAACTGTTGTTATCGATGTTGATAAACTAATAACAGAATAATTAATGCTGATAACAGTACAATGTGAATCCCAACTCATTCTGTCTACAGGCAAAATGTTTTGTTTAGTCCAGTACAGTAATATGAAAGTTTTGAATACACTTGACACTTTGATGGAGCTTTCACTAATGTATTTTTTTAATATTTTCTAGAAAATGCTGAGTTGGAGAAGGACAAAATTGCAGTAGTTTTATTCTAAGACAAAAAATATAATTTGCATGAAGACACTGCACATCTTATTATGTTTTTTATGTAAACACAATGTATACATTTTATTGAATAAGAAATTTATTATAGGAAAATAATTAAATTTTTTGAGTATAATCAACTATTAAAAGATACTCTAAGTACACAATGTTTGTGTTGTTAATTGCGCTTGAACGTTAGACTATATCTGTTTTATAAATCTTAGTACAATAAACTCAAAAATCATAATGTGTTGACTTAACAAATAAAATTGTTAAGCTCACATGAGATGTGTTTTTGTCACGTGAACATAAACTTTTATATTTTGACAGACTTTGTTACAGAAAAGAAGAGGACTGTGTTTAATCACATCACACAACAGATGCATCCAGTGAATATAGATATAATAGAAAAGGATGTGGCTATCAATTCAATTCAATTCAATTTTATTTGATTGGGAAACGGAGGGAAAGAGAGAGGTGGGGAGAAAAAGAATGCAGATTGTTAGGTATGCTCTTCCACCAATATTTAGAAATAATTTACATTTTGTGCAGAGTGATAGCAGGGAGTCCGGCAAGACTAGCTATGGCAGCATAACTGAAAGGGAGATAGAGAAGGTAATGCAGACATGAGGGAGCCCTGGTACATAAAGCAGCCAGCCTGTCCACCGTCAACAAAACTAAGTGAATATGCAAGGGGGCAGGGCAACAGCATCCAAACATCCCAGTTTACCAAAACATTCTATGCCTATGAACTTTCCAGATCTGTACCATTACCTAAGAGAAGAGATAGTGACAAAAGTCTTGACTAAACAATTTTCAGCCTAGACTTAAACACTGAGACTGTGTCTGAGTCCCGAACACTAATTAGAAGGCTGTTCCATAACTGTTGGGCTTTGTAAGAGAAAGCTCTGCCCCCTGCTGTAGTCTTAATCATTCGAGGTACCAACAAAGAGCCTGCACCTTTTGATCGAAGTAGGTGTGGAGGATCATAACAAACGAAAATCTCACTCAGGTATTGCGGTGTGATGCCATTTCGTGTCTTATAGGTTAATAGTAGTATTTTATAATCACTGTGAAATTTGAATGGAAGCCAATGCAGTGTGGATAAAATAGGGATGATGTAGTCAAATGTTCTGGTTCTACTAAGGACTCTGGCTGCTACATTCTGAACTAACTGGAGCTTGTTTATACACTTACTGGAACATCCAGACAGCAAAGCATTACAATAATCTAGTCTAGAGGCAATAAAAGCATGAACTAATATTTCTGTATCATGCTGCGACATTATATTTCTTATTTTAGTAATATATTTAAGATGAAAGAAGTCTATCCAAACAGTATTAACCAATGAGCTTCCAAAGAAATACTGGAGTCAACAATCACACAAGATGCACATGATGTAAATGAAAGGCCATCCAGAGTTATTCTGTAATCAAATAGCTTATTTCTAGTTGCCTGTGGTCTTAATACAAGTACTTCTGTCTTATCAGAATTCAGTAGAAGAAAGTTATTCAACATCCAGTGTCTAATGTCCTTTACACATTCCTCAACTTTATTAAGCTGGTGTCTCTCATCTGGCTTTGCTGAGATGCACACCTGTGTATCATCAACATAACAGTGGAAGCTGATATCATGTTTATGAATAATTTTACCCAGAGGTAGCATATATAAAGAAAAAAGCAATGGGCCTAAAATAGAACCTTGTGGAACACCAAACTTGACCTTAGTATACTTGGAGAACTCACCATTAACATCTACAAACTGATAATGGTCAGTCAAGTAAGGATTGAACAAGGAGAGGGTCATTCCCTTTACTCCAATAACATTTTCTAGTCAATGAAGGAGAACAGTATGATCAATTTTGTCAAAAGCTGTAAAACATAAAACAAGCAAAGACATACAACTGTGTTCAGAGGCCAGCAGTAAGTCATTTACCACTTTAACCAGCTCTGTCTTATGATAAGGATTAAATCCTGACTGATAGATTTCATGAGTGTTATTCCTATGAGTATAATTGCTGTGCTACAACATTTTCTAGGATCTTGGAGATAAACAGATTTGATATTGGCCTATAGTTGGACACAGGTTAAGGTCAGGTTTTTTAAATTAAGGGTTTGATAACTGCTAGAAGTTTGATCATTTCTGGTACTATCTGTTTGAAGAAACTTGTAGGTGTTAGGGGTCAGCTCACTCTGGCCGTTGCCACCAGAGGGAGCCGAGCCGAATTGCCAGCCGTAGCGAAGCAGTGCACGATCAGTAGTCCTTGGCCCACTTGTAGGACTACGACTCCCAGACAGCCACGCGGCAATCAGGGGTGACGTGGTTCACCTGGGCAAGTCTCTATTTAAGGCTAGGCATGACCAGGGTTCACCATCACACCCTCTGCTTTTCGTGCACTCTTGCACAATACGGTTTATTATGTACAGTTGCCTAACGGGAGGTGATATCCAGGGGCAGAGTTTCTCTTTGGTGTGACTTCCTTCCTGTGTCGTCTCCGCCATCTTGGAAAGGCGCTTGTGGCTCACACCTTGCCTTACGTTCCCCTCGACAACTGAGGCGACATGCTCTCTCTTCCTCCTCGGTCTCCCCCATGGGATCCAGAAGAGTGTCACATTTGCATATGTAGTGATATTTAATAAAATGTATTAAAACAGGGCACCACTTCATTTTTAAAGAAATTAAGAAAACCTCCTTTAACTTTCCTCAATCTCCCAATCAGAATTTGTCAGTCATAGCAAGCCAAGACATCTCTTTACCAAATGAGAATCACACAACTTTCTGAAATTGAATAGTAATAAATGTTTATTAATAAATGATAAAATGAACATAGATTAATGTATTAGGAAAAGAATAAGATATATATTATTAGGATAAACATGGGAAATGTAAGGAATTATTGGGAAAATGAGAGATGTTTATATGTGTAGGGAAGTGAAAATCTAAGAGGGATATATAATTACAAGATTAATATTAATAGTAAGTTGACTTAGAGGTTTGCTTATATGAAATCCTGAAGGGGATTGATAGTGACTTAAGTGATAGATAATCTATGCCTAATTTGTTGTGAATAGGAATGACTATATTTGTACTACTTTACGTATCAGCAATAGTGAAGATAATTTGAAGATAATAACTTGAGACAGAACGTGAGCTTTAACAAAGTGTACCTGCTGGGTCCAGCTGGTCTGAGGCTTGTAGGATACAGGAATCTGGGAGAGTGACTCACAGGTTTTGGCGAGTTGATGAAAGCGCGTTCGGCGCTGGTGTGACGTAACTGTTGCTGGTGGCTCGTGACTTGAAAAGCGCATTTCGCCTTTTCGGTTACCAGCATTGGTGAGAGAGTCTGTGGAGTCTGTAACAGTTGCATGCTCGTAGCATGATGATAAAATCTTCACAGGACCTCAGAGCTTTGCATGTGACCATCTCGAGTGCACTTGAGTCCGAATGGCTTTTATTACTGAGAAGTAAAGGTATCTATAATGCATTAAACACAAACTAAAACGGTCTGACTTGTCTAAATATACAAAATAAAATCTTAAAAACTTCTGGAGGCTCAAACTTGGTTAGATGGCGGTGGTTTAGAGATTCTTTCAGGGTCGAGGTGTTGAAGGCCTCTTCTCTTTGTTACTAGAATTTTTTTTCCACCACCTTTTTGGCTTTCTTTTAACTCCTGTCTTTTGCAGTCTGTGTCCTTCTGTCTTTCTATCTCCATTTTTCCTATCTTCTGTAACTCTCTTCTGTAACTAACTTCCTTGTTTCTAAAAATCATACCTTATTTATAGGTTTGAGTCTGGTTTGAATCTAAACATGTTTATTCTGTGACTACTAAGCCAATCAGGTTTCAGTCTTGATCCTGAGGGTAGTTCCTAAACTTTCCTATGTTCCTTACACCTCCATAATTTATAGCAAAAAGAGTTGCTTGGGACCTGTTGGAGCCTTATCAGCAAAGGAGAAGTAAAGGGTGTGTGTCTCTATGTGTGTGGGGGGGGGTGTGCGTGTGTGTGTGTCTGAGGGGTGTGTGTGTCTGGGTGTGCATGTCTGAGGGGTGTGTGTGTGGGGGTAGGGGAGATTAATTAATTGAAATAGTCACAACATTATCAGATATCATGTATACATATAACTTAAGAAATATCTTAAGTCTGTTCCATGGTCACCCCAATAATATTCTCCTTGTGTGGGATTCTCTCATGTCTTGGGTTGTCACTGACCAAAAAGATTTAAAATAACAAGAACATATAAAGAATAGCATCAATAATAACAGCAAACATAAAGAAAAGGAAAGAATATATGAACATCAATAATATCATTCAAAGTATATCATGAATTGTTCAAATCTCATAAAATACATACATAAACTAATGTAGACAGAAAGTTTAAATCCTACATCATTTCCCGGCTGTCCAACAGGGCCTTAACATGGGTCACCGCACTGTGGGAGAACCAGATGCCAGAGTGCCGGAGTGCAGGGGAATTTATGGAACCGCTTAAGAGCACCTTTTATGCCCCCAACATGGGTAAGGAGGCCAGCCCGGTGTTGTTGGGGCTGGTGCAGGGGTCCAGGCCGGTTAACGATTACATCGTAGAGTTCCGAACCTTGGCGGCAGAGTGTGGGTGGTGCACTGAAGGCCATTTTCTATCAGGGCCTCAGTGAATATCTTAAAGATAAGTTGGCCACCCGCCACTCTAACTGAATTTTACTAACTCGTTAGCCGGTTGGACCTCCGGCTAAAAGAACGAGCCTGTGAACACACTGAGGTCGGAAGGTTGGTCACTGCCCGCAGGGCTTGGCCCCATCTAGCAGGCTCGGTCCCAGACTTGTGGGCTTTATTCTGATGTTTAGCACCTTAGCGGCCCCCCTAACAGCCCTAACCAGAAAGACCCCGGGACCGTTCCATTGGCTACAGTCGGCCGGGCAGGCTTTTGAGGCCATTAAGGGGTGGCTGATGTCACCACCAGTACTCCAACTCCCCGATCCCGACCTCCCCTTCATCGTGGAGGTTGATGCCTCCGATGTAGGGGAAGATGCCATCCTCTCTCAGCGTTTGGGAGAGGATCAGAAGCTCCATCCCTGCTCCTACTTCTCCCACCAGTTTAGCCTGGCAGAGGCCAACTATTCTATAGTTGTTGTTGTTTTTTGAGAGGTACAATTTCACTCTCTTGTTCCGTCCTGGGTTCAAGAACGTCAAGCCAGATGCACTGTCTCACCAGAGGGCCCCTTTGAACCTTCCCCGATAATCCCCCCTAAGAACATCATTGTGCCACTTCACTGGGATATCGATCAGAGGGTTCGGGCTGCCCAGCTTCAGGAGCCCGAGCCAGGTGGCAGGCCCCCCAAGTGTCTTTACTTGCCGGTGCGTATGCGGCGACCTGTACTCGAATGGGCCCACTCGTCCGCCCTAACTGCCCATCCGGGGGTGGCCTGCATGCTGGACTTTGTCCACCGCCGGTTCTGGTGGCCTGGACTCGACAAGGAGGCACGGGAGTTCATTGCGGCCTGTGACACCTGCGCCCATAATAAGACATCCTGGGCCACTTGGCAATGAATTTAGTCACAGGTCTGCCTCATTCTAAAGGCATGACAGTGGTCCTTGTAATTGTTGACCACTTCTCCAAGGCCTGCTGATTCATCCCCCTTCCCCAGCTTGCGTTGGCCTGACAGATAGCCAATGTCTTGTTGTAGCAGGTTGTCCGGAATCATGGTATGCCTTCCGACATAGTCTCGGATCGGGGGCCGCAGTTCATCAGCAGGTTTTGGCGAGAGTTCTGTCCAGCCTCACGTCCGGGTACCACCTGGAGTCCAATGGGCAGTTGGAGCGGGTAATCTGATGTCTGATGGTGGGCAACCCTCGTACTTGGGCAGGCAAGTTGCCGTGGGCCGAGTAAGCCCACAAGAGTCTGTGCCACTTGGCTACAGGCATGTCACCATTCGAGTGCCAGTTTGGGTCATCCCCCGCTCTTCCCTGAGCAGGAGCATTAGGTTGGGGTCCTGGCTGCCCGGCACTTTGTTCAACGCTGTCAGCAGGTGTGGCAGCGGACGAAAGCTGCTTTAGAGGCCAACGCCACTGCCATGCATCACACCGTCGATCGCAGGCGCCGGACAGCTCCAAGCTTTTGTCTGGGCCAGAGGATGCTTCTCTCCACCCAAGACCTCCCCCTTAGAGGTGACAAGGGGAAGTTTGCTCCTCAATATGTGGGCCCATTTAAGATCATTAGAAGGGTGAACCCCGTGACCTACCGGCTTCAATTACCGGCAGGCATGAGGATTCACCAAACATTTCACGTATCGAGGTTGAAGCATAACCTCTGTCGCTCGCCGGCACAACCTGTGCCTCCACTGCCGCCCAGGCAGGTTGACGGTGGTCCTGCCTATATGGTCTGCCAGCTCTTGGATTGACGTCGGGTCCAGGGGTTCACCCAGTATCTGGTTGACTGGGAGGGATATGGTCCCAAGGCCAGATCCTGGGTCCTGGCTCGACATATCCTGGATCCCGAGCTTATCAGGGAGTTTCAGGTCAACCAGGCCACCGGCATGCGCAGGTCAGGGGCCGTTCCTTGGGGGGGGTATTGTTAGGGCAAGGTGTATTGTGTACCATTGCTTTAACGGGAGGTAATATCCAGGGGCAGAGTTTCTCTTTGGTGTGACTTCCTTCCCATGTCGTCTCCGCGCTCTTGGAGAGGCACTTGCATCCAGGAGAGTGTCACATTTGCATACTACATACCCTCCAGTGAATTATTAGCACAGAGTGATAGCAAACTCGTGTTTTCCATCACTCTGCACTTCTTGGCTCTTTCCCCCGTTTTTTTTCACACGCTTGGCACCCGCCTTGATAGTGTGGTGGGCTAAGGCGCTGATGTGTGTTGTTCGCCTCATGTTAAGGTCATAAGGGAGAAATATAGAAAGGAAATAAATGAATAAATAATTCATAATAACAGACAATGAAGATAGGAATAAGGGGCAGAGAAAGAATCAGAAGGGAAGAGCAAAGGATTAGTTCTCTTCCTTTCCCCCTTCATCTAGCCCATATATCCTTTTGGTCCTGCTTAATGCTCTTCATTGCCAGCTCCAGGAGAGATGTGTTGATCTAGCAGCACTAACAGATTTTCTGTACCTCAAGAGACTCTCCTTCCAGGCTGTTTGAAATACTACCAGTTTAGTTTGGCACCATTTATGTTCTAGTTTGTGAGTGTCTGTTTTAGGGTGCATGTGTGATCGTCATACCAGGGTGCTAGTTTTTTCTCTCTAATTATTTTTTCTTTTAAGAAGAGCTACATTATCCAGGGTGTAGCGAAACACTGACCCTAAATATTCAGTCACTAGGTCAAGTTCTGTGGTGTTAGATGGCAATCCAATCAGACTAGAACATTCTAGGAGATGATCAAGAAAACTGTGTGCAGTAGCTGACGTAAATGTACATTTAATGCAGTAGCATGGCAAAGAGCATATATTATGACTAAGACAAATTTTCAATGAAATGAGATAATGATCTGAGATAATTTCACACTGTGGAAGTGTAGCTATATTTTCTATATTTAATCCGAATGTTAATATTAGATCAAGTGTTTGACCACCATTGTGAGTGGGACCTATTACATTCTGATTTACTCCTACTGAGTCTAGATAAATCCTGATCTCAGTATTAAAATCTTGTATTTTATTTTCATATTATCTGACATTAACAGGTTAAAAATGTTGACTTTATTACTGTTTATTAGTTATTTAATGAGAGATTGTTTGTAAAAAAAACAAACAGGTAGAACTTTATAATGTTAAAGTCACGAGATATCATTTGATCATTTTCTTTTTAAATTTGACTAGTTTGTTGTCTGACTGTTAATTTTTAACATTTCCTTTTGAATTACTCTAAAATTATTAATCTGTTTTAATTAATAAATTAAATGTTTTTGTGCAGCTGGATTGTGTGTTAGTAACACATAAGACTGAGAAACACTACAATTTTATATAAAACACTATACACTTTATTTTAGATCACACAATCTCACAGTACAAAGAGACCACCAGTAAGGTCCAAACCCAGTGTATAGAGGCTGAGTGAATGTGGTGTGGACTCGGTGGAGGAGCTTCATCGTGTCAGAGACGTTGTAAAAGGACAGAGTTCCTGCACTGTGATCCACATACACTCCTATTCTGGAGGATGATGGACCTCTGAGTTCAGTCTTAATGTTATTGTGCCAGAAAGAGATAGAAGAAGAAGAACACCACAGACTCCAGGACTGATTGTTGCGTCCAAAAACACACTCACAACCCCATCCTTTCCTCTTGATGTCTTTATATGAGACTGATATTTCCACACCTCCATCATCGCTCCACTCCACCTCCCAGTAACAGCGTCCACACACACTCTCCTTACACAACACCTGAGACCAGGAGTCAAATCTCTCTGGATGATCAGAGTACTGCTGCTTTCTCTCACTGAATCTCACCACTTTGTTCTTCTCAGACAGAATGAGATTATGATGTACCGTGCTGGGATCCAGAGTCAGACAACAGAAATCTAAAATAAAAGAGAAAAACAAATTGAGCAATGTTTGTGTGTGTGTATGTGTGTGTGTGTCTGTGTTTGTATGTTTGTGTGTGTGTATATGTGTGTGTGTGTGTGTGAATGTTTCTTTATGTGTGTGTGTGGGGGGGGGCGTGTGTGTGTGTATGTTTGTGTGTGTCTTTGTGTGTGAGTATGTTTGTGTATATGTGGATATGTCTGTGTTTGTGTGTGTTTGTGTGTGTGTATGCGTGTGTGTATGTGTGTGTATGTATGTTTGTGTGTGTGTTTGTACGAGAGTGCTTGTCTGTGTGTGTGTGTGTGTGTGTGTGTGTATGTATATATGTTTGAGTGTGTTTGTGTGTCTGTGTGTCTGTGTGTTTGTGTGTGTGTTTGTGTGTGTGTGTGTGTGTGTGTGTGTGTTCATACACATTAGAAAATCTTCTCTGCTCTGTGGTTCTGGTGGTGAAAAGATCTGAACTGCTGCAGCTGTGGAGAGAAAAATGAAAATAAATCAGAGTTTCAGTTAAAAATGTCAGGTGAGGAAACTGAGTGTAAAAAGGAAGCAGGAGGAAATGGAGCATCACTAAGAAATAACAGTTATTTAGATATATTTTTATGAATAACGTGCTGTACTGTAGGATCTCAGAACTATAATTAAAAGTGTATAATTAAACTTAACTTAACAGAGCAATAATAATTAGAAGTTTAGATAAAGAGTCTGAATCACTTTTTGTATCTTGTGAATTTTACAACTCAGCCATCATTGTGTTTCTCCAGCAGGAACAGCTCCTCTTACCATGTGGAGGGATTTTGTTGAATTCCTCCTCAC
>JAOVVH010167025.1:0-11054 GCA_028566435.1 Scorpiodoras heckelii | reverse complement strand
GTGTGTGTGTGTGTGTGTGTGTGTGTGTGTGTGTGTGTGTGTGTGTGTGTGTGTGTGTGTGTGTGTGTTATTGATGTTTGTAAGCTACGCAGTGTGGAGAGCTGTGCACTGGAAAGCCAAAGGCAGCAAATTCTACTGGTTGTTTATTTCAGGCCAGTAACCAGTAAATTCATTGTCCTGGAAATGAATAACGTTTAATTATTAATCCGACACCATGACAGTGCCCCAGATACAGGACACTGTACTTTCAGTTTTTGTGAGATCTTCTATATGCAGTGATGTGACCTATTTACCCCAACACTGTATTGCGTGCATACCGGAGCAAGTGGAGAAATAAGACAAAGGGTGAAGAGGAAGCAAGCTGCCCCAGGAGTGAGTCAAAACAAACGAGCCACTAGCTGGACTGACATTTAACATGTACTGTACCTCACCCACCTACATCTAAAAGGAAACGCAGAAGGATGAAATGAGTGTGTGTTATATTAACACCAATTTACCGGGAAAAAAGACACTGTGGACATCCAATTTCAAGGTGGCAAGACAATGTCACAAAAGACAACAAAAACAAATTGTCTTTGAAAATTTTTACTTTTCAACTTGTATGAGATGATCCCAATGAAATCTTGGCCGAATTCTATACTAGACTAAGAGATAACGTTCCATCAGATTATACAATTAAGATACTTTAACAAGATCCCGCATGCTGTGGGCGCTGATGCAACCCTGTGCCATCACAGATGCTGGTTTTTGCACTTTCCGTTAGCAACAGTCTGGATGGTCTTTTTCATCTTTGGCATGTAGAATCCAAGGTCCATTTTTCCTCAAAACAAGCTGAAACACAGACTCATCTGACCACAGAATGTTCCCACTGTCTTTCGGTCCATCTCAGATGAATTCAGACCCAGACCCAAACTTCTGCGCCAAATTAATATATGGCTTTCCTCTTTGCATAAAACAGTTTAAGGTTGCATTTCTTGGACTGTGTTAAGTGACACTGATTTTCCAAAGTACTCCCAAACCCATGTGACTATGTCCATCACAGTAGCATGAAGGTTTCTCAAACAATACCACCTGAGGGCTCGATGGTCACACACATTTAGCAGCGGTTTCTATCCTTGGCACACTGAGATTTCTGCTGACTCCCTGAATCTTTTCATGATATTATAACTGTAGATGGTGAACGACCGAAATTCTTCAATCTTGTGCTGAGAATTCTCTCATGAAGTTTGGCACAAAGTGCCAATCCCATCCTTGCTTGCAAAGGACTAAGCCTTTGGTGGAGGCTCCTTTTATACTCAATCTTGATGACCCTCGTCTGTTACCAGTTAAACTGATAAATGTTGAACAGTGTTACTTGTACTACTTGTCTTATTTTGCCTCTGTCAAAACTTTATTCCTCAGTGCATGGCACTATGAAAACAGTGAAAATGTTTTCTTTGTGCTTTTATCAGTTAGATAAAAGTTCAAGTGATTTAACAAATTACAGTTTTTGTATAGAACGTGTCCTTAACTTTTCTGGAAATGGGGTTTGTAAATTATAGCCACAGCCACTATAATAAATGTGGTTTTCTTAGACAGCCTAAAGAGAGCAAAACTCTAGTCTTAGTTAAAACTCTCATGATGCTCATAACCACATTCCTTCAAACGCACTTAGCACTGCTTTAACTTTATAGGATACAGTTATAAAAGTGAAATGATTTATAATCTGGTGTGATTTATAGTTAAACATACCTGCAGACTGAGAGATCAAGATAATCACAGCCGTGCTGAGATTCAGTATAACAGCACAACCTTGAGTGTGATACTGCTTTTATACAACAAATCTACAAGCACCATTTGTTAGTTAACAGTAACAAGCAACAACAGATTACGATTTGTTTGTTTATTTATTCATCACTTTGGCCCCGCCGACACAAATACTTCCACGACTGGACTGGGACGAGACTGTTGCTAAGCAAGGTTCCTGCACACTAAGCTTACTCCTTTGTGTAGGCCTGCATGGTACTGCAAATTAATAATACATTTTCTAAAATAAATGTAATACAAATATAATTTGTGGAAATATGTTCATCTTTGCAGTGCAAAGATAGATTACGATCGTTAATGTAGCCTAATTAATGGTTAATAGAACTGTAAATAGGACACCTGTAAAGCAGGGTGATACAGTTATAAGTCCCAGCACTGATTTTCTCCATTCTAGCTTCAAATTGTGTCCGAAAATAAAGAAGCTTCAAAAAAACAAGTGTCCTTTTTTTTGTCCAGTATTATACAGTAGCTCCTTCTACACAAATTCTTCCCTGCTGTTGCACAAACTGTGTCAGAGTGCATGTAGTTGCTTTTGTACTCTTCCCTGGCCTCCCCTCTCTCGCTCTGACCTTTCCTCTGTTAACACTGTTCTTGAAGCTCTCATGCTCTCACACATCACCAGGAGCAACCCTGAGAGTGGAGACGATGAAGGTAACATGTGCTTGACACAGATTCTTCTCAAACACAATACGCTCGAGTGCTGAGGTGGATTTAAAGTGCTCGGCACTGTCCAACACGTCCATCAGTTAAGTGCCACTCAGGAAAGGAGAAAAAGTAGGAAAGAAATGAGAATAAAATAAGGGAACAGGGGTCCTTCAGGCGTGTGTTATTCTCAAATGTTATCAAAAAGTAATGCTCTTTAAGAGGTAGCAACACTGCTTACAAGAAAATACTAGCAGGCAAAGACAAATCCCAAAACCCTAATGCATGTTAGTGGATGGGATGGGATTGCTCCATGCTTACAGCATAAATGAGAAAGCCTGTGACTGAACTGAAATGTAACTGAAATCTACAGAAATGTTTAGATTTGTAAGCATGGGTAAGCTTACTTACAAAATGAACATCGGCGCATTTCTACTCTGCAGTTCACTCCGTGTCCATATAACACTAAACACAACATTAACCCGTCTACAAATGCAGTGAAGACATTTGCTGTTCATTAAATGAAACTGTACATCTAATCATAAGTATAGTGTAAAATTGTTTCACTATCAAACTTTCATACTTAAATTTGCGGTCATCTTTCTCGGATCAGCACTGAGCTCCTGGATTATCCCACTGTTCTGTGTGTCGGTCAAACCAATGAGTGTCAGACAAACCTATTTTACGTGACACAGAGCAGCTACCAACTGTAGTCAATCATCACTAACAGGAAGTTAAGAGGCCTTGACAAGTTAAAAGGCATTTCGGAACGTCCAGCACCACTAAATTAATCTAAAGGCCTGCATGTATAATGTTAATGTGTGATGGAGTTTTGCTGTTGCTGTTTGATTTTGGATTTTTGCTTGCCCTCACTTTGTTCCACTGACTTCGTGGATCGAACCAAGAAATTTTCCACAGTCTGGAATAATTTAGATTTTTTTTGACGCCAAATAAGGTATTTTTCTCATTTGGGCATTGTTCACTGTTAGTTTTTTAATTAAATATGTTTGTACTCTTTTCTGGTAAGAGGTCTGAACTGTTTTCAGATAAATTAACTTTTTATTTTGTTGTAGGTGAAGTGTCGCCTCTGCTCCACAGAGCTACAGGGGTTAGACAATGAAACTGAAACACCTGGTTTTAGCTGTCTTAGCTGTTTAAAGTCCTTATACTCTGTGGGGAAAAAGCTTCTTCTCATCCTCTCAGTCCTGGCCCTGATGGAGCGGAGACGTTTCCCACTGAAAAAGATTGTGGTTTGGATGGTGAATGTCCTTGATGATCCGATTGCCTGACGATCTGCACCGCCTGGAGTAGATGTTCTCCAGCCTGGGCAGTGCAGTCCTGACAATTGTGTCGAACGCCGAACTGTAGGCCACGAGCAGCAGGCGTGCATAGTTCCCCTTCCCAATATCCAGATGTTAGAGGATGGTGTGAAGGACGTGTGTCATTGCATCTTCAGTGCTCCTATTACTGCGATAGGTGAACTGAAGTGGGTCCAGTGAACTAGGAAGAGATAAACATATGAAGTCTTTGATGAGTTTCTCAAAGCACTTCATTACTTCATTCACCCAGGCTGGGTTGGTTTTCTTGGGAACAGGGATAATGGTGGACTTCTTAAGGCAGCTTGGGACCACAAAATGGATCAGGGAGAGGTTAGGGGTTAGCTGGTCTGCACATGTTTTTAACACCCTCCCAGGGATGCCATCAGGGCCAGCTGCCTTCGTGCTGTTAATACATTTCAGAACTTTACTCACATCCTGCTCTGAGATGGAGAGTATGCGGTCCTCACTGGACAGGTTACACTCTGTAGTAGCAATACAGTTAGGTACTAGGCTAGCAGTGCTAACGGTATTTGCTCTCCCAGTACTGCGCTCGAAGCGTGCGTAGAAGGAGTTTAAATCTTCAACCAATGCGGGGTCCATGTCATTCGAATGACTAAAAGAAAGCACAGTCTGAGCGGAGCAGTCACGACGGCCACTGGTCTCACCCGCGCCATCTTGAGTCACTTGATAAACATCATCCTGATGAAGACTGAGAAGCTCCGAGCAGCCATTTCGATGATGAAATGTTAAGAGACAGCGAATGAAACAACTTTGTCACTTAACCTTTTACTTACTTGTTTTTTGAAAGATCTGCGTGTACATGACCATAAATCAGCTACTGCAGGAGGAAGCAATAAATCATCATGAAGTTGTCCAGATACACACAGAGAGAAGAGAAAATCTTACTCCAATCTGCGTTCCTTAAAATGTACTTTCTATAAAAAGAACCGCTTTCCGAACTGACATGTGGAAAGTACGCAGCTAAAAGGTCACAACATTAATTATTGCCAACAAAAGGGACAATTACCCTAAACAGGGCAAAGCACAGAGCAAGAGGCCGAGGCTAAAATAACGGCAGCCAGTCATAAACATGAGCATTCGGGTCTCGCATATTAATGTTGGCCAAAGTGAAGGGAAAATGGTGAGCATGAATGATCTTTAACTCTGATGTGAGCATGTGTTAAAAGGCGGCAAGCACAAACGAGGTTTTTAGGCCATCATCACAAATATATAGTTATTTACAGTCGAGTGTCATTTTATGTTTGCAACTAAAAGACAATATGTTCATGTTTACATGTGTCATCAGGTTCTCTTAGAGTGAAGAGAATATCCTGCACATATCCCCTCTAATTCAGGTTGGTCCAAAATTGGGTGACCTTTTTATTGTTACATACACAGGCAGCTTTTCATGACATTGAGATATTTCAAAGTGTAAATGCTAATTCTGATACCATATTGCGCTGCATTTTGTAACTATGCTAGTACAAGCGTGAGTCAAAATTTATCCGCACTCTGGCGGTAGAATTTATTTCAACTTTGAGCTGAGCTGTGAGCCACGAATGCACCGCCGTCTTCACCTCTTCATCAGACATGAATCTTCGTCCTCGTAGGGCTTCTTTCAGGGGACCAAACCGGTCAGGACTGTAGGGAGGACGCTTACACGCCTCAAAACAAACTTTTTGGAGAGTGTGGACAGTACGGGTAGCGGTGTGCGGACGTGCGGTGTCATGCAACACCACCACGCCCATGCGGTCCTCTGCGTTTTGTCCAGATTTTAGGCTTCAGGTCTTCAGTGAGCATCTCACTGTAACGGGCACTGTTGATTGTTCAACATTTTTAATGATAACGTTCCAATACTGACCCTTGAGAATGTTAGAAAACCGTAAGCATCAATTTTCCAGCTGATGGTTGATTTGAACTTTTTCTTGCTCAGCAATTGAGGATGTTTCCATTCCATACTCTGCTCTTTCCTCTCAGGCTCGTAGTGATAACCGGCGTGTGGACAATTTTTTGACTCACCCTCATACAAGTAAACATTTATATTTTGAAATATTAGAATAAAGATCCACAGCGGCTCTAACACGGTTGAATCTCGGCTGTGGACTAGGACAGGATTCTTGGGATTGACAGGTAATTTTGTTGAGTGTATGAGCAAGTGAGGCTTTTATGCCCAAAGCTATTGGCATGTGTTGATGAAAGCAAACCAGGAAATTGGCCAGTAAATGGGGACATTATTAAAGGTGTGATGATTTTTTTTTTTCTTTCATGCCACTGTTGATGTTTGAACAATCAGTCCAGTGCTTATAAATGCAAATATATGCTAATGTATGTGCGGTAGTGTTTATATCACTAAGAAATTTGCAGTCCTCTGGAACTGCACCATAACATCTATTTCAAGAAACTGTCACTGTGGTTTTTCTTGTTCATCAGTACAGTGTCATTATTACCGGTAATACTGAAGTGTTTAAATTATTACTCATTACGATTTCTCTAATTGTACTTTTTGTATTTAGTATCTCCTACTTTACTAGTTATTTACTTGACATTTTTCCCTCTAACAGGCCGACCTTCACTTCCCTCCTACCCTGGAGGACAATTATTTATTGCATTCAACAAAAGAAATTTCCTTGTGTGTTTTCTTACTTATTTATTCAAGCCTCTCTTGTTTTTTAGCCTTCCACTTTGTAAACATGGAGATAATATAGTATATACTAACGCATCTCCAAAACAATTGAATATCATTAAGAAGTTCGTTTTTGTTCATAATTTAATTCCAAAAGATAAATTGTCAGAGATTTTGTATTCATTACAAGTAAAGTGACACATTTCAAACCTTTTTTGTTTTAATTTTGATCAGTGTGGCTTGTAGCTCACGAAAAAGAAATCCAGTATCTCAAAATATTAGAATACTTCGTAAGTTCACGCAGAAAAAGTTGAACAAAATAGAAATGTCCAACTGCTGACAAGTGTTTATTCATTTATACACTCAACACATGGTTGGGGCTCCTGTAGCACAAATTATGCATCAATACGGAGTGGCATGGAGGCTATCAGCTTGTGTCACAGCTGAGATGTTATTGAAGTTCAGGTGCTTTGGCATTTAGATTGTCTATATTGCTGGGTCGAGTGTTTCCTATCATCCTCTTTACAATTCCCCACAGGTTCTCTATAGGGTTCAGGTCTGGAGAGTTGGCTGGCCAATCAAGCACAGTCATATCATGGTCAGGAAACCATCTGGCAGTAGTTTTGGCACTGTGGCAAGGTGCCTACTGTAAAAAGAAATCAGCATCTCCATAATGCTTGTCAGCGGATGGAAGCATAAAGTGCTTTAAAATCTCCTGGTAGATGGATGGGTTGACTTTGGACTTGCTAAAACATTGTGGACCAGCACCAGCAGATGACATGGCAACCCACACTGATTTCTACATGAAATGCAAAAATAAGATGAAATATTTCCATCTAAAAGTGGACTGAGGACCACTAAGCAACGGTCTAGTTCTTTTTTTCTCCTTAGCACAAGTAAGACACGTCTGACATTGTCTCTGGTTCAGAAGTAGCTTGATATGAGAATTGTGGCAGTTGTAACCCCTTTCCTGGTGACGCCTGTCATAATGCACTGACACCAGCCTCAGTCTACGCCTTGATCTACCAATCAACTTTTCTTGACAGTCTTCTGAAGGCTGGGGTCATTCCTGTCGCTCATGTAACTTTTGCCACCACACTTTCCCCTTCCAGTCAACTTTCCATTAACATGCTTTGATACAGCACTCTGACAACAGCCAACTTTTTTTAGCAAAGACCTTCTGAGGCTTGCGGAGGATGTTCATAATCAACTTCTGAACAACTGTCAAGTCAGCAGTCTTCCCCATGGTTGTGGTTGTGTGTGCTGAACTAGACAAAGAGATACACAGTGTTCATCCCGTTTGAATAGTAAGTTACTCAAACTCAAAATGTAATATGCTAATTATTTTAGATATTGCATTTCTGATTTTCATGACCTATAAGCCATAATGATTACAATTAAAATGAAAGGCAGGCCCCAAGGTTTCTCAGCAGAACACTGTCCAGAGCATCACGCTGCCTCTGCCGACTTTCCTTCTTCCCTTCTTCCAATAGTGCATCCTGGTGCCACCTCTCACACCTGGCCATCAGATGGGAGTGAGGTTAGTGCACCAACGTGTCCACCATTCTGGATACATGAAGACGGCCTGTTTTTGTCTGGATAAAATGCGCCATAACATTTTTCAACCAAAGTATTTTTTAGATTCAAGGGTTTATGAAAAAAGTTTTGTCCTCAGTTAATTCATATCTCTGTAAAGATATAAAGTTAAGTTTCCTTAACTTTAGCTTAATGCTGGAGCATCTGAAACTCACAAGAATAAACAAAACAAAAAAATGGCACCCCTTCTCAAGTTGTGAGTGGAGATGCTCACACAGAAGGTGAAGGTATTCAGATGAGGGGTGGGATCATTATAATTTGTGACATAGGATGTGATACAGATTCTGAACAGAGATGTAATCCATGTTCCCGTACAAAGAACTGACTGGGTTTTCATGTTTCAAATTTGTGGGTTGATAGGCACACCAGAGACCCGACTGTATGTGAAAAGTGACTTTTTCATATGTCCCCTTTAAAAGATTCAACATGCAAAAAGCACAATAACTGCGTGTTCACGGCTGTGACTCTGGGTGAATGTCTGAAGCACAGGACTTTTCCTGTTCTGCTATTCCAGGGCTGATAAAACAGGCTACTGGATAATGGAAAATTAGTTTTGGGACACTTTCCGGACAATAATGTTGAGTTTTTATACTTAATGCCTGTAACAGGTCATTTGTTGGTGTCATTGGTGCATCTCCACGTCACACTTTCCTCCTTAAAAAGTTTGGAGCCCTGCTGTTCTGAGTAACGCAGTTCTCCATAGCCCTGGACGTGTTTTCGAATGTTGTGGTCTGTACTACTGAATATGACCCAGACTGGATTAGTGAAGAAAGGCTGCCTGAACGCAGCAGAGAGTGTGCCGTGTACAGTTACACACGTTTCATTTTCATTTTCCCCTGTGCACATCAGTCACGCTAACAATGCTTAACACCAGAATGACAGTGAGCTCATGAAAGATGCATAATTTACTTAAATTAAAAGTAGACTTAGTCACACCGCTGTGTTCACTGGCGGTCCAATTAAACGTCCCCGAAATCCGTTCAAACTATAAGGCAGATAGGATATTGGGTGCAATATGCAGTAGGGACTGCAGATGATTATTGTGGCTGGAATGCACCATCGTTTCCATTCTAAGCATATTTACACTCATCTTAATTACTAGTTCTGTTTTATTCTGATTGAACTAATGATTTAACGGACCTGCTCACAACACCATGTGACGTAAAAGGTTTTTTTAACAAGGTGTAGAACCCTGGTGCGGATGATGAGAGGAAGACTCGTGAGATTTATTCTAGGGAAATTCAGATATTCGTGGGGACAATTCTCTTTCCCCAAACGTTAGCTTTTCAGCAGCTTTTGTTTGTTTCTATGCATGCACAGACACACACACACATGCACACTCACGGCTCGGCGCTGTTCTGATCTCTTTCAGGGCTGAGCTCTTTGAAAGCTCGCGGACACGGACACGAAAATTAACCAGCCACTAATGAGCCAGATGTCGGAATTATGTCGCACCGAGTCTAGCTGATGTAAGGAATAAGCCAAATGTATAAAACCTGCAAAACAAAGAATGACCAGAAGGAGGGGTTTCAACAACTACATCAAACAGTGGCTGATGGTGGCTACATTCGAAACGAGAAAGCAACAGGATGGTGTGAGTGCTGCAGACAATGTGACCATAAAAACATTCAATACCGAATACAGAAAATGGTGTCCCCAAAGAATAACAGGAAGGCAATCAATGTTTGAAAAAAAACACATGCAGTGAGCTAAAAATATGAAAGCACAACCACATGAATCATATCTGAAAATTTAATAACTACACAGAAACTTGTAGTTGTACATGTTACTGATCAACAGGTTTTCGTCTGAACTCCATTAAGAACTTAATGCTAGGACTATCTTTAACACATTTCATAAAAAATATCTCTCAACTCATCCATCAGCAAGTGCATTTACTGCTGAATCTGGGAACAGCTCACTGAATTCTGCATTAAAACTGTAGATCCCACTACTTCATGTATTTATTGCTGTTCGAATCAACAGGAAAACTCACATATATTAAATACTTTACATCCATATAAGGGTTCAACTATGAAGCTTGGAAGCTACCTGCAAGCTAACTTTAGTATAGCATAATAAGGTCAATTATTACCTAAATAACATTACCTGAAGATGACCGAACTGACTGTGCATATAACTAAACATAAGGTGTTTAACATCACTGGAGGAAACTAGCTAACTGACGAAACTACTAAAAGAATTCGATGCATTTTACGTCATTCGGGTTCCTTTTTTAAAAACTACACAGCTCTACTCTCTTCGTGTAATTTTTTTTTTTTTTTTTTTTACAAATGAATGTATCAGACTTGCACTTGAGTTTCTAAATGTTTTAAAAATAAAGAATTCAAAAGAAAGATTTTTTTTAAACAAATAAATAGATAATAGGTGTCCTTGAATGAAAAATTTTATTTACCTTGGTATAGTCGAATGTGGAATTTGGTACATGGAAATGACGAACCATGAACCTCAAACATTGTTCTCTCTTCTTCCTGCTGTGTGATTTCATCCTCTTTTTTGACAATTGAAGCCAGATCATCTTATGCTAAAATTTCATAGTTAGCTAGCTACAATACTGTGCAAAAGTCTTAGGCAATCTCTTTTTGTAGTAAAAATATTTACTGTTAAGTTTTACTGAGCATCTTACTCTTCTGGAGACTTGGACTGTCACACTTGCTTCTTTTTTGTATGCAAAACCCAGCAGCCTCTATGTTTTTGTCTCTTAGGTAATATTCCTTTACTGACATAAAAACATTTTTAGTAACATTTAATGTTTCGTCGGAAAATAAATTCTCATTAATGCAGAAGTCATAAACACACAACAAAATTGACTAAAAACAGAGTGCCTAAGACTTTTGCACAGTACTGTAGCTGGCTAACGATGACATTTCTAATTTAAGATGATCGGCGTCAACCAGGGGCAAAGACGTGTTTCATCCTGCAGAGATCTCTGAAGGTAGCAGATCTTGTGAAGATCCTGAGTCGCTCTTCTTCAGACATTTTACACAGCAGGCTCACACAGCTGAAGGGTACACTGAAGGTGGCATTTAATTAGAGTCTTAAATTCT
>JAOVVH010166970.1:0-11059 GCA_028566435.1 Scorpiodoras heckelii | reverse complement strand
ATAATTTGCTGTTAAAGTGATTTAAAATCAAATATTTGGGGATTCATATACACAATGTTATTAATTCATGAAATATGTTTTACAATCATAATTTCATAGCAAACTGTGATGTAATTATAGCTGTGCGCTTGTTAGAGGGAGAAAACGCTATACAGAGCAGTAAACACACCTATGACTGTCCTAAACGGGTTTTTCAGAAAACCGCTAGTTTCAAGGTGTCTCCATTTCTGTGAAACATTTGGTTTAAACATGATGACACAAGGTACATAATGGCAATGTTCACATTAATTTGTTTCTTATTCTAATGTATTGTTTGAAATAAAATAATTGATAACTCATACAAATACAATGTCATATTTCTTGTCAGCCATATTCTGCTAATGAGACATATTGCACTTATTCATATTAAAATATATAATTTGCTATTAAAGTGATTTAAAATCAAATATTTGGGGATTCATATAAACAATATTATTATTTCATTAACTATGTATTACAATCATAATTTCATAACAATCTGTTATGAAATTATAGCTGTGTGCTTGTTAGAGGGAGAAAACGCTATACAGAGCTCTAGAACCGCTATGACCTTCTTAAAGCGGTTTAAGCGGTTTCCAGGTGTCAGCATTTCAGTGACACGTTTGGCTTAAACATGATGACACGAGGAACATAGTGGCAACGTTTACTTTATTTTGTTACTTATGATAATAAATTGTTATAAACAAAGTAGTGGATACCTCAGACAAATACAATGTCCCTTTTCTTCAGACAAACATTATTATTTTGTTCATGAAACACATTTTACTAATTAATAATTAATTAGTGATTTAAAATCAAATATTTTATGGTTCATATACACAATGTCATTTTTTCATGAAATATGTATTGCAATCATATTTTCATACCAAAGTTTGATGAAATTCTAGCTGTGTGCTTGTTAGCGGGAGAAAACGCTATACATAGCACTAGCAGCTCCTACGACATTCCTAAAGCGGTTTTCATAAAACCGCTATTTAGCAGGTGTCTGCATTACATTTCAGTGTCACTTTTGGCTTGGACATGATGACACATAATGCCAATGTTTACATTAATTTGATTCTTATTATAAAGAATTGTTTTAAATAAAATAGTTGATTACTCATACAAATACAATGTCTTTTTTTGTCAGATATACATTATTATTCTGCTAATGTGACATAATGTACTCATTGATACTAAAATATATAATTTGCTGTTAAAGTGATTTAAAATCAAATATTTGGGGATTCATATACACAATGTTATTAATTCATGAAATATGTTTTACAATCATAATTTCATAGCAAACCGTGATGTAATTATAGCTGTGCGCTTGTTAGAGGGAGAAAAGGCTATACTGAGCAGTAGAAACACCTATGACTATCCTAAATGGGTTTTTCAGAAAACCGCTAGTTTCCAGGTGTCTGCATTTCTGTGAAACCTTTGGCTTAAACATGATGACACAAGGTACATAATGGCAATGTTCACATTAATTTGTTTCTTATTCTAATGAATTGTTTAAAATAAAATAATTGATAACTCATACAAATACAGTGTCATATATCTTGTCAGCCATATTCTGCTAATGAGGCATATTGCACTTATTCATATTAAAATATATAATTTGCTATTAAAGTGATTTAAAATCAAATACTTGGGGATTCATATAAACAATATTATTATTTCATTAACTATGTATTACAATCATAATTTCATACCAATCTGTTATGAAATTATAGCTGTGTGCTTGTTAGAGGGAGAAAACGCTATACAGAGCTCTAGAACCGCCTATGACCTTCTTAAAGCGGTTTAAGCGGTTTCCAGGTGATGACACATGATGACACATAATGCCAATGTTTACATTAATTTGATTCTTATTATAAAGAATTGTTTTAAATAAAATCGTTGATTACTCATACAAATACAGTCATATTTTTTTGTCAGATATACATTATTACTCTGCTAATGAGACATACTGTACTCATTCATATTAAAATATATAATTTGCTATTAAAGTGATTTAAAATCCCCTATTTGGAAATTCATATACACAATGTTATTATTTCATGAAATATGTATTATAATCATAATTTCATACCAAACTGTTATGAAATTATAGCTGTGTGCTTTTTAGAGTTTGAAAACACTATACAGAGCTCTAGAACCGCCTATGACCTTCTTAAAGCAGTTTAAGCGATTTCCAGGTGTCTGCATTTCAGTCACACGTTTGGCTTAAACATGATGACACAAGGAACATAGTGGCAACGATCACATTAATTTGTTTCTTATTCTAATGAATTGTTTGAAATAAAAAAATTGATAACTCATACAAATACAATGTCATATTTCTTGTCAGCCATATAATGCTAATGAGGCATATTGCACTTATTCATATTAAAATATATAATTTGCTTTTAAAGTGATTTAAAATCCCCTTTTTGGAAATTCATATACACAATGTTATTATTTCATGAAATATTATTAAAGTGATTTAAAATCAAATATTTGGGGATTCATATAAGCAATATTATTATTTCATTAACTATGTATTACAATCATAATTTCATACCAATCTGTTATGAAATTATAGCTGTGTGCTTGTTAGAGGGAGAAAACGCTATACAGAGCTCTAGAACCGCCTATGACCTTCTCAAAGCGGTTTAAGCGGTTTCCAGGTGTCTGCATTTCAGTGACACGTCTGGCTTAAACATGATGACACAAGGAACATAATGGCAACGTTTACTTTATTTTGTTTCTTATCATAATAAATTGTTATAAATAAAGTAGTAGATACCTCAGACAAATACAATGTCCTTTTTCTTCAGACAAACATTATTATTTTGTTCATGAAACACATTTTACTATTTAATAATTAGTTCGTGATTTAAAATCAAATATTTTATGGTTCATATACACAATGTCATTTTTTCATGAAATATGTATTGCAATCATATTTTCATACCAAAGTGTGATGAAATTCTAGCTGTGTGCTTGTTAGAGGGAGAAAACGCTATACAGAGCAGTAGAAGTGCCTATGACCTTCCTAAAGGGGTTTTCATAAAACCGCTATTTAGCAGGTGTCTGCATTACATTTCAGTGTCACTTTTGGCTTGGACATGATGGCACATAATGCCAATGTTCACATTAATTTGTTTCTTATTATAATGAATTGATTTAAATAAAATAGTTGATTACTCATACAAATACAATGTCATATTTTTTGTCAGACGGCGCAGAGATTTAAAAGGTTGAAAAGCCGGCTTCCGTTCTGTTAATTTACACAAAGCGAAAATAAAGCTTGTTTTTGTTTTCCCGACCTGTCTCCCAGCTGTCATTGCTACACTGGTGCCAAAACCCTGGAAGTACCATAACGCCGACATGGACTCCTCTGCCCTGGGCAGCATCGTCCAGTCTCTCGTGGCCATGCAAATGGCCCAGGCTGATGCCTTCCACGCCCTGCGGGATGACCATGAGCGCTGGTTCCAAGCCCTGCTCGCGGCAGGCAGCACGTCTGCCGATCTCCAGGACAACACAGGAGACACTTCCGCTCACTGGAGTACGGTGCAGCCGGCCACCCCATCGTTTTCGCCCAGCAGCTGCTTGACGTCTGCCAGAGGTGGCTTCTCGTGGGGGACCGCAACGTGGAGGAGGTTGTACAGCAGGTGGCGTGGGAACAGTTCATCGCCAAGCTGCCGATGGGAACCGCGGAGTGGGTCCAGTGCCACCACCCCTCATCGCTGGAGGATGCTGTCAGGTTGGTGGAGGACCATGTGTCAGCATTTCCGGGGATTGGGGAATCCCCCGCCGTCTCTTCCCCCCTGCCTCTTTTTCTCTCTCTCTTTCTCCCCTACCCTTTACTCCCACCCCCTCCCCACTGGTCCCAGTGCCGCATCGGGGGCTAACTCCCCAAAACCAACCGTGCATGCCCGAGACCGAGTCCCCCCCCTTACCTATGTTCCTCCCGTGTCTGTCCTGTAGGTGCGGGGATCCGCCCCCATGAGTGCCGGTAGGTGGCCTGGGCTGGGCTGCTGGCGCTGCGGGGACCCTGGGCATTTCCAGGGCCAGTGCCCCATGATGGAGGCTGGAGCAGTGGTCCGGATCCCTGACGCGCCGCAGGCCACCCCCAATCGAGCTGGGACGTACGTAATACTGGTAAGAGTACAAGGGGGTACACACCAGGCCTTGGTGGACTCAGGGTGCAGCCAAACCGTGATTCACCAAAGCCTGGTTCAAGGCAGGGCATGGGAAAATGCACAACAGGTGACAGGAAGGGTGAAGGTTAAATGTGTGCACGGGGATATTCATGAGTATCCTGTAGTTCCCGTCATACTAGATTTCAGGGTAGAAAAGCATAGCGTTTAGGCGGCGGTTAGTCTCAGCCTCTCCCATTGGCTAATTCTGGGTACCAATTGGCCTGGTTTTGTGAAACTGTTGAGGGGGATTTGCGCAGATGGGTCCTGCACAAGCTTAGTGCGGGGGGGGGGAGATGTGCAGCACTCAGAGAAGCAGAGCTCCCCTTGTCGATGTCAGCTCAACGTCAATCTGACACGGAGGTAGAGGCGGGGCCTACTCCCCCCTCCCTCCAGAGATTCCCCATTGGGGATTTCCCTCTTGAGCAGACGTGCAACGAGACGCTCCACCACACCTTTGACCAAGTGAGAGTAATCGATGGTCAGAGGATTTTCCCCGACGCTGCCCTCTCCTTCCCGTACTTTGCCATTATTAAGGATAGGCTTTACTGAGTGATGCAGAACACTCACAGTCAGGAAGTGACCACCCAGTTGCTGGTGATCAGGAGCCGCCGGGAAATGCTATTCAGGCGGCTCATTATAATCCTATGGTGGGACACCTAGGACAGCATAGGACACTTCTCCATGTCATGGCCCGTTTCTATTGACCGGACATTCATGGCGATGTTTGCAAGTGGTGTGCGGCATGTTGCAAATGTCAATTAGTGAATCCCCCGGCCACCCCAAAAGCGCCATCGCGCCCACTCCTGTTAATCGAGGTTCCATTTGATAGAGTTAGCATGGACCTCGTCGGTCCATCAGAATGGTCAGCACGCGGCTACCGATTTGTGTTAGTCCTTGCTACGCAATACCCGGAAGCAGTGCCGCTGTGCAACATCTCAGCACGCAGTATTGCGATGGCACTCTTCAGCGTAATCTCCTCGGTTGGGATCCCGAAAGAGATCCTGACAGACCAGGGCATTATATTTATGTCACGGACACTTCACAAGCTGTACGAACTGTTGGAGATTAAATCGATTTGAACCAAATCTTAAATTGGCAACTCAGTTTATTCCGATCCCAATTGATAGCCACCTCTCCTCTGCCCAAGCCGCTGAGGTCACATAGATCCAGGAGGAATTCTCCAACCTGTTCTCCACTCTGCCCGGGCACACTGACCTCATACAACACCACATTGAAACACCCCCGGGGGTCGTAGTTCGTACTCGCCCCTACCGACTCCCTGAACACAAGAAAAAGGTAAGCAGTAATTGAGGAGTCCCACAGCGAATGGAGCAGCCCGGTTGTCTTGGTTCCCAAGCCAGATGGGTCGGTCCATTTCTGTGTGGACTATCGTAAAGTCAACGTGGTGTCTGAATTTGATGTGTGTCCCATGCCTCACAAGGGAATAAGTGCAGCTGGTTTTTATTCGACACTGGACTTAACCAAGGGATATTAGCAGAACCCCTTGACTCCTTTATCCAGTGAAAAAACAGCCTTCGCCACACCGTTCAGTTTACACCAATTTGTGACACTTCCCTTCGGGTCATTCGGGGCTCCCGCTATGTTTCAGCGATTGATGGACAGGTTATTGTGGCCACATAGTGCATATACCATGGCTTATCTAGATGACATAATCATCTTCAGCAACGATTGGCCGCGGCACATCCAACATCTATGGGCCGTCCTCAAATCGCTGAGGTGCGCGGGGTTCACCGCTAACCTGAAGAAGTGTACAATTGGGCAGATGGAGGTAAAGTATCTGGGCTTCCACCTGGGTCATGGGCAGGTGCGACCCCAAATTGATAAGACCGCAGCAAATGTGACCTGCCTACGGGCCAGGACCAAAAAGGAGGTGAGACAGTTCTTAGGGCTGGCTGGCTATTATCGGCATTTTATAGACAATTATTCAGACATCACCAGCCCTCTGTCTGATCTCACTAAAAAGGGGGAACCAGACACGGTCCAGTGGACGGAGCAGTGCCAGCAGGCTTTCAATCAGGTAAAAGCAGAACTTTATGGGGGACCTCTTTTGCACTCTCCTGACTTCTCTCTACCTTTTCTGTTGCAGACAGACACATCGCACAGAGGGCTGGGGGCCGGTTTATCCCAAGTGGTGGAGGGGGAGGAGCGCCCCGTGCTGTATATCAGTCGCAAGCTGGCGAACCAGGAGCGCAAACACAGCACAGTAGAGAAAGAGTGTCTGGCCATCAAGTGGGCGGTCTTCATCCTCAGCTACTACCTGCTGGGGAAGCCCTTCACCCTCTGTTCAGATCACGCCCTGCTGCAGTGGCTCCACCGCATGAAATATGCCAATGCCCGGATCAACTGTTGGTATCTAGCCCTCCAGCCTTTCAAATTCGAGGTGATCCACAGACCGGGTGCACAGATGGCTGTGACAGACTTCCTCTCCCGCCAGGGTGGGGGAGAGGGGGGAGGCTGCAGGCTGGACAGCTCCCTGGCCTAATGGGGAGGTGGGGGTATGCGGCAGCGCGTGTGTGATCTGGCGGGATCTGGCAACGGGAGACAGAGCTGGGAGCATCCAAAAAGGGTAATCACCCGTACCTGACCTGTATTTCCCTTTATTAATTACCTGTTAATTACGCGCGAGAGAGAGAGAGCCAAAGAGAGAAGGAGAGCTTGAGAAGAGCTGTGTTAAAGTTTAACGTTCTTGAGCCTGCAGCAAATTCTCCTGTGTTAGCGCACCCAATGTGTGGAGTTTTGCTCTCAGGTCAAGAACATATTGAATTTCGTTTTTACTCTGTGAAGGTCCCTCCTCCCAATTTTCTACGTCCATAGAGCAGTTCGAATGGGGAAAAAACTGTGGAGGCTTGGGACCTCTCGAACTGCAAACAAGAGGGGCTCGAGCCACTTATCCCAATTTTTCGCTTCCCCATGCACAAACTTATGAATCATGTTCTTCAGTGTTTTATTAAATTGTTCGACCAGCCCATCAGTTTGCGGATGGTAAATGCTGGTATGAATCGATTTAATCCCCAACAGTTCGTACAGCTTGTGGAGTGTCTGTGACATAAACGTAGTGCCTTGGTCCATCAGGATCTGTTTTGGGATCCCGACAAGGGAGATTACGCTGAAGAGTGCCGTTGCAACACTGCATGCCGAGATGTTGCGCAGCGACACTGCTTCCGGATAACGCGTTGCGTAGTCCACAAGGACTAACACAAAGCGGTAGCTGCATGCTGACCGTTCTAATGGCCCAACGAGTTCCATGCCAGTTCTCTCATACAGGACCTCGATTAATGGAAGCGGGAGCAATGGTACTTTTGGGGTGGCTGGGGGACTCACTAACTGACATTTCCGCAATGCCGCACACCACCTGCGCACATCACCACGAATGCCCGGCCAATAGAAACGGGCCATGAGACGGAGAAGTGTCTTATCCTGTCCTAAATGTCCCGCGATCGGATTATAATGAGCCGCCTGGAATAGCATTTCCTGACGGCTCCTGGGCACTAACAACTGGGTGGTCACTTCCTGACTGTGTGTGTCCTGCATCACTCGGTAAAGCCTGTCTTTAATAATGGTGAAGTACAGGAAGGAGAGTGCCATGTCAGGGGAAATCCATTGATTACTCTCACTTGGTCAAAGGCGTGGCAGAGCGTCTCGTCGTGCATCTGCTTGAGTGGGAAATCCCCAACGGGGAGGGGGGAGTAAACCCCACCTCTGCCTCTGTGTCAGGGTGACGCTGAGCTGACATCGACGAGGGGAGCCCCGCTTCTCCTGCGAGCACTGCATGTCTCCTACGCCACACTAAGCTTGGGCAGGACCCATCCACGCAAATTCCCATCAACAGTTTAATAAAACCAGGCCAATTGGTACCCAAAAATGGGAGAGGCTAACCGCCACCTCAATGCTATGCTTTTCCCCCTGAAATCTAGTATGAAGGGAACTACAGGATACTCGTGAGAATCTCCGTGCACACATTTAACATTCACTTTTCCCACCACCTGTTGTGCATTTTCCCATGCCCTGCCTTGAACCAGGCTTTGGTGAACCAGTTTGGCTGCACCCTGAATCCACCAAGGCCTGGTGTGTAGCCCCTTGTACTCTTACCGGTATTACATACGTCCCAGTTCGATCGGGGGCGGCCTGTGGCGCGTTGGGGATCTGGACCACTGCTCCGAACTCCATCACAGGCACTGGCCCTGGAAATGCCCAGGGTCCCCACAGTGCCAGCAGCCCACGGTTCCCGTTGGCAGCTTGGCGATGAATTGCTTCAGCGCCACCTGCTCCACGATCTCTTCGGATTTACGGTCCCCCGTGAGAAGCTACCTACAGCAGGAGTCATGCAGCTGCTGGGCGAAGATGAAGGGGCGGCTGGCTGCGCCGCACTGAAGCGAGCGGAACCATCTCCGGTGTTGTTCTGGAGATCGGCCGACGCGCTGCATGATCGCCCGCCGCAGGACGGGCCTCCCCTGACAGCAGCAGAACAAGACGGGTGGCCCACTGATCCTTGCACCAGCCCCACGCCTCCGCAGACCGCTCGAAGAGTTCAAGGAAGGCCTCTGCGTCATCTTGGGGCCCCATCATGGGAAGTGTCAGGGGAGGCACGGATGTCGAGGCCGCCGCGATAGAGGCTGGAGCACTGACAGCATCTGCCGGTTCTCCGCCTGCGGGGCGATCAGGGCCTGGAACCTGCACTCATGGTTGTCCTGCAGGGAGTGGAAGGCATCAGCCTGTTGCATGGCTGTAAGGGACTGGATGATGCAGCCCAGAGGTGAGGACTCCATGTCGGCGTTCTGATGAATTCAGGGGTTTCGGCACCAGTGTAACAATGATACGGGAGAGACCAGTTGGGAAACACAAACGAGCTTTATTTTCGCCTCTTATTAACACAGACTGGCTTTTTAGCCTTTAAACTTTTACGCAGCTCTTCTTGAGCTCTCATTCTCTCTCTGGCTCTCTCTCGTGCGCTCTCCTCCGCTGGGCATTTAACCCCTCGCTCACTGCATAGACACACACACACACACACGCACACACTCACAGGGAAGGAAACAACAGGTAATTATTAAAGGGAAATATGGGGCAGGTGCGGGTGGTTACCTTTTTCGGATGCTCCAGACGCGCTGCCACAGTCTGACAAAAAAATAACATTGTATTTGTATGAGGTATCAACTATTTTATTCATAACAATTTATTATAATAAGAAACAAATTACTGTTAACATTGGCATTATGAATCTTGTGTCATCATGTTTAAGCCAAAAGTGTCACTGAAATGCAAACACGTGGAAAATAGCAGTTTTCTGAAAACGGAAGGTCGTAGGTGCTTCTAGTGCTCTGTATAGCGTTTTCTCCCTCTAACAAGCAAACAGCTAAAATTTCATCAAAGTTTGGTATAAAAGTATGATTACAATACATATTTCATGAAAAAATAACATTGTGTATATGAATCATAAAATATTTGATTTTAAATCACTTTAACAGAAAATTACATATTTTAATATGAATAAGTACAATATGTCTCATGAGCAGAATAATAATGTATGTCTGACGAAAAAGGACATTTTATTTGTATGAGGTATCTACTATTTTATTTATAACAATTTATTATCATAAGAAACAAATTAATGTAAACATTGACATTATGTATCTTGTGTCATCATGTCCAAGCCAAAAGTGTCACTGAAATGCTGACATTTCTGAAAAACCACTTTATGAAGGTCGTTCGCGCTTCTGTCATTTTCTCCCTATAACAAGCACACAGCTATAATTTTATCAGAGTTTGTATGATTGTGTTACGTCCTTTGCCACACAGGGGTGACAAAGACACAATTCCAAAAACTACAATCCCAAACTACAGCTCCCCAAGAGCCACGTTTGTACCTCCACCTGTGGCTAGTCAAGCTCATTACTGGAGATCCGCTCTGGGGTTTAAAAAGAGAGCTCATTCTTCCCCCCGGCATGGATCAACACCACTTTCTTGTTGAAGGTTTCTTGCATCTGCTCAAGCTTACTGAAAGTCAAGTGCTTTGTCTATGAACTCTCTGTTTCAATTTTTTCTTTTTCCCCGTGGTTTTTTGTAGTGTCTCAGACTTTGTTTTTTCTCTGTGTTTTTTGCAGTCCCAGCCAGAGTGTGTTCCTGCCTGTTTTTAGCCATTTTTCCCTGGATGTACTCTCCCCTGTTTGGACTTGTTTGTTTGTTACTTTTGTTTGCCTTTTTACACACCCTGTCCTGGTTTCTTGTTTTTCCCCATTACTTTGATGAACTGTTGTTGTGTTTTTGTCTCGACCTGTGTGCTAAATAAATACACTGCACTTGACTCTGAACTCAGTGTGGGATCATTACAGGTTGATCCACCGCACAATGGAGTCAGCAGACAGCGCTAGCATGCATCAAGCGCTAAATCAAAGCACACAGCAGTTGGAGGAGTTCTGCCACCCTCCATCAGTGGGAGGCCATCAGGCAGCGTGGTGAGGCTTCGCCCACACTTAAGCCCCGCTCTCCTGGTGCCTTTCCCGAGCGGTACAAGGGGGATTCGGGAGGATGTAAGGGATTTCTCCTCCAATGTGATCTATATTTTACCCTCAATGATGTCATTGCAGATCATCAAAAGTTTGCCATATTAGTCAGCTTTCTTGGCGGGAAGGCACTTCAATGGGTGACAGCTGCCTGGCATCATTCAGGTGAGCAAATCCACTCTTATCAAACTTTCATAGTTGCTTTTTGCCAAGATTTTGACCATTCTGCTGATGGCCGGGGCGCCGGAGAGCGACTACCGTATTTTCCGGACTATAAGGCGCACCTAAAAGCCTAAAATTTTCCCAGAAATCGGACGTGCGCCTTATAAT
>JAOVVH010166902.1:0-11062 GCA_028566435.1 Scorpiodoras heckelii | reverse complement strand
CTCAGCTGCTCAGTTGTATAAATGGGATAAATGTAAGTCACTCTGGATAAGGGTGTCTGCCAAATGCCATAAATGTACATGTATTCTGTAAATATTGATGTAACTTTTGGATTTCAGTTGATATAACATTATGAATGAATTAAACTTGGGTGTTGATTCATTTGAAAATGTGCAGAATATTTAATATAGCAACTAATGAATGAAATTAAGACTACTTACCTGTACTTGTCGTTTTGTAGCATCAACATCCCGGAATTGTTCAGCAGCTGCAGCCTGATCAGCTATCAGCAGTTCCTGAACTCACAGAATCCTGTATGTCTCCTCAACAAACCGCTAGCCACAGACCTTCTCCAGCCCGCAGTGTGTGGCAACAACTTCCAAGAGATTGGGGAAGACTGCGACTGTGGAACTGTGACGGTAAATCAGAACGTGTTAATTATCTACAATTATACAACAGTGAGCTCCGGCTGGATAATTTGATTGGTCAAGAGTTTCAGGATTGTGTATATTTAGTCAAAGTTATTTGGGACATTTCAGTGTGTGCATCAGTCTGTTCACCAATTAAAATTCATTTTTTTCTCCTTGAAATGGGTCCCATTCTTGGGGTCACCGTGTCTTAATCTTTATACCAGATGCACTTCCTGATGCAACCCTTCCATTAACCGGGCTTTTGACCGGCAATGTGTGTGCATTGTACCCCTTGGTGGCTGGGTTGAGCAGTGGGTTAGGAGCCTTGCTTGAGGGCCCAACAGTGGCAGCCCTGATGTTGGACCTCGAACTCCCAACCTTCCAATCAACAACCTTTAGTTCTAACCTAAAGGGCTACCACTGCTCCAAGTAAAAGTCAAATTACTGGCTCAAACCAGTTACTTCAGTAGTGTTACGTACATGGCAAATTATGCATTTTTCATGAATCTAACTTTTGACTTAAAGTATGCAAGGTCATCAGATGAAGATGAAAAGAAAGAAGGAGCACCAGTGTTACTGGTTGCATGTTAACAAGCATGTACAAATCATTGTTAGGCCATTAAGTGAGTGTCGATTGTTCAGGGTCTATTTCCGCTAGCTGAGCAACAATAAATGAAACAATTTTCCATGTTATGTTCATTTCTTGTTTATAGAACTGCTGTATAAAAGCAACACCACACCTACAATTGTGTGTTTATTCTGAATATCAAAATGGCTCTGATTAGCTACAGGTGAATCATAGCCATGCTGATATTTACAATAACCCCAATCTTTCACAAGCAAGCTAACACTGTGTTGAAAGTACAGTATGCTGACTTACTATTTAAAAATTCACTGTGTGTGCAGGAGTGCACCAATCCATGCTGCAATGCCGCCACATGCAAATTCACAAAGGGTTCAATGTGTGCAGGTGGAGATTGCTGTCAGAATTGTCAGGTAAGAACGACTTAATTATTTATTCAAATGTGTGTTTGCAATGTGTAGAACAGGTGGAATCCAGGGCCAGGCCTGGGAAAATATTAAATGAATAAATTTTGGATAAATGCTTGTGTTATGCTGTTATAGCAAAATAATGTCATGGTACCAAGAAACCAGGAAGTGCAAAGTGTTCAGACTTGAAGGTGGCTGAAAACTGTTACAAAGACTCCTTCCATAAATGTGAAACAAACATCTCCAAGACCATATAATCAATGAAACATTTTATTGTGCTATATTATTTTGTGTTATATGAAACTAAGATCACATGGAGCATCATCTGTGCAAGTCCCTGTGTAAGTTGTTACCATAGTAATTATATCATATTCGAATGAGGTCATTAATATAAACCCCGTCAACTACAGCTGCACAACAGTCATAGGTGCAGTTATAAAAAACTAATCAACACCTGACCAATCACATTTGAGCAGTCTTTACATTCTTCTGACACCCAGACCCAAACATTTTCTCTCAGAATCTTTGTGGCTACAGACCTATCCTCTTACTTTCATGGTACAATCTGAATAATTTATAGTAGTCATGGTGTTCGCCGCCACTGACTCTGAGGGGGGACGTGTCCCCCTCACGTTTCATAATTATTCGTTTGGACCCCACCCCACATTTAACATAAAATATTAGTTCACCCAGCGCTGTTTCTGTTGCTTCGTGAAAGAATCCATTCCACTCGGTCGATAGGAGAAAACACATACAACTGAAAGTCCACTCCAGGTTTTCCGGGTCACCTACAACAACTCACCACATGTTAAATGAATGTTCAACTAAGCAATGAAATATTAGGAGTAAGCTTTGCCTTATTTACTTTAAGTAAGAGTAGGGTATTCTTGGTTGGTAATCAGTTGTTTGTAATATTTGCTCCCTCCCCAGACACAATGGACATAAGGAAATTCTTTACAAAGAAACAGAAAGTTGTTATTTGCCACCCAGGGAGTTGGACCCAAGTGCGGCGCACCAGCCCAATTACAGGTCGGCACGATAGCGGCCGGGGTATACACGAGTTGATAAAATCCCCTTTAAAAGAAAACCCCAAATAAAACTGTAAGGGTAATTTCTTTCTGATTACTCTGATCACCCTGGGTTCGCTCTCGCATTGGCATTTTAACGAATCAAATGAAGTTTCCCTCCGTCCTGGTATAGAGGATCCCCAAGAACAACGAGACACTCACTAGGTCGATGTATCATCGCTCTGATTTATTTTGACTACAAACAGAGAATATAAAATACATAATCCAAGATGATTGGTTAAGAGGAGGTATGGTTGAAGAAAGAGGAATATGATAGGGTCAGAAATGTAAACTGATCCAGAGCTGAAAGACAAAGCATGATAAGGAATAAGCTAACGTGTACTTCCAATGTGTATCAAACCAACAAAAAAGAAAGTCTTGTCTTGATAACATAATCATTCTGCGCCGGGCATGAAGAGTGTAATACAGGAAGAACAGAATAAGAGCACTAGAAATACAGGAAATACAAAATATGGAGAATCACAAGAATTTTACCAGAACAAAAACTATAATAAATATGAGTAGTGGAAATGATAGTATAGTCAGCAGACGCGGGACATGTACTCGGGACCTCGCGAAGTACAGCCAACCCGACGCACCCGCTACACTATCTTGACAGCATGGAGGAGGGGCTGGCAGTACGGCGAGAAAAAGCCGAGGCGTGCCGAGCGCATGCCGACGCACCCAGGAAATCCCAGAAGAACCAGCATGCTGTTCAGCTGGCATATTGATGATGTGTGGAATGACATGTAGGGGTGAAGGACAAACAACCAGGAAGTAAACAAAGGAGAGAAACACAAGTAAGAGGCTTAAATGGGGACTGAAGAAATGGAAACAAAACGATAACAAAGCATGAAAACAACAAAGTTTGCCCTTTATTATGACCACTTGCTGGGGGCGTTATAATGTTTATACTTATATCTTTGGGGCTCCTCTGTCTGCCTGTACCTCCGTGACGCCGGCCGCCCCGACCGACCAGCAGGAAGAGAGGCAAAGTGATAGAGAGAGGAGGGTTGCGCACCGTCTCAACTAACACGGAGAGGCCACGAAAATATGCAGGGACTGAGGGCGCCTTCCCCAAATAAGACAGAGGGAAAGCAAAGGGAGAATGGCTAGGCTGAGGCAGCTCCCGGCTCCTGGATATTCAAGCCCATCCAGGAGTGGTCCCCGATCAAGTCTAAAAGAGCTGCCTCAGACCTCAGGTCACTGGGACGCACACCGCCCTTGTTAGTTTTGTAAGTGAAGACATGAGGAGGCCGGTTCCCAAAACAAATAATTAAAATGATGGCGGGAGGAAATCACACCCAAGGGCTAAGCCCAGGTCCCTAACAAAAGACACTGACCCTTGAGATTACCTCCTGCCACCAGGTGGTGGTACCGAGTACCCTCTCCCTGACCAGGTTGTGCAAGAGAGCACGAAAAACTAAGGGTGTGACGGGGAGCCCTGGTTGAGCCAAGGCTTAAATAGCAGGCAGACCAGGTGCTTGTTGTCACCCCTGATAGGCCCCCTGATTGCCCCTAGGCATGATGGGAAGAGTAGTCCCAGAGCGACTCTCTGGCGACACCTAGGGGCAAGCGACTGAATAGCCCGGCTCCCTCTGGAGGAACCAGCCTCCTGAAATCACGAGCAGGTACCAATAAGGTGATGCTCAGGGGCAAATGGCTGGCTAGGTTTACTTCCATTGGTGGTCACAGAGGGAGTCGACCGTCCCCCTAACAAAAGTAAGTCAAAATTTCCCAACAGGACAGGTTTTTTTCTCCAACGAAAATGTTACTTCAGTTAGCTGGCTAGTCAATGTTAGGGTATCAATCAGCTAGCTTAATGTTAGCTATCATTTCATCCAAATTCAATGATGACATAAAAAATATCATTGATTTGTTTTCGACAATACCGTATTGTAATGTCAAGAATGAGGCCAAGTCTGCTCTGATGACATTTATTGATTCCCTGTTGTGATGTGAAATTGCAGTGAGAGATCAGAATACTTCAGTAACCTAATTTAGTCTACTAGCATCATCATTATAGATTATTAGAAAGAATGAAATAATCACATCAGAAAAGCTTATTGGGAGTTTAGTATTTTAGAGTTTCAGTATTTTCTGCATAAAACAGTGCTTTCATTCATTGTCTGACAAATTTAATTTTTAAAATTCAGATGACGAGAAGACCATTGTAAACAAGAGTGAATATGTCATTTCTTCTTTGGTATTTCCTGCTAATTTCTTGATTTTATAAAGCGCATTTATGTAAGTTACAATTAGGTGTTTGCTCCCGCATGGCGCAACGGCAACGCGTTCGTTCTATCATCCGGAGATCACTAGTTGGAGTCCAGGTGATGCTATAGCTGTCCATAGCCGGAAGCTCAGAGCGCAAAATTGCCTGTACTCTCAGGGTGGGAGGGGCAACATATGCTTTGTCCCATGTCAATCAGAGTGACACTGTTAATTCATTAACACACACCCCCCCCCATTGTCCTCCCACATTAAAAATGCTTCTAACGCCCCTGGTAGTAGTTGCTGAATGATGTGCTTTGATATGAATAAGTGGATAAAGTATTTGTCAAACAGGAGAAGAGAAGATTGCTGGAGATTTTCTGACAATTACTAAAAACTAAGATAGCATAACTATCTCCTAATCCAACACCTAGTATTCCTGGAAGTTCCTTATGAACGTCATCTGTACGAGGTGTGGACAAAAAGTTCGGTGAATGTTATAGTAAAAACAACAAAACAGAATATACATAGAAAATACCTTTATTGACCTTCAAAGTAATGTCTTTCAGATACAACACACTTTTGACAATGTTTGTACAGCTTCTGAAAACTGTTGTGCTGTCACACTGGACTGAACCTCTGAGAGGTTCCACAATACTTGATCCCTTCATGACCTCCTTAAGGCGAGGAAACAAAAAAACATTAGCAGGTGCAAGAGTAAGGTGAGTGATCCAAAACAGTCACGCCACACCGAGCTAAGAACTGGTGCACAAGGATCGCACTGTTCAACACCACCTTTTCAACAGACTGCGTTCAAATGACTGCACCACGTGGACCCGATAAGCCACGTCCACACTCCCCCACAGGCGTCACTTCTAGACATGTCTCTCGATGTCTGTGCACATTCTCAAACTTGTCGCATGCATTGCATTCGAGATATCCGACTATTCACTGAACTTTTTTGTCCATACCTCGTATTTTGTTGTTTAGCTTTTGGTTTGACCAAGGATGTGGTAACAGCACTTCATGAAGTGTCAGACACTAAAGAAAGAGTATCTCTGTTCCTATGGAATTTAACAGAATCTTTATGAATATGTTAGTTTAGACAGGATCTTGTTACATGGGGTTATGGCCATTTTATAGTATGGCAAATATGTGACAATCATTCCAGATGCATGCACTTCAAATGCAGTCCATAAAAAGTTACTGTCAGATTCAGATGGCAGGATAATCCACGCAGAGATACTCCAGTAATAATTATCTATCCCTAACCCTATCACTGCCAATGTTAAAATTACCTAGACCAAACACTTTACCTGGTTAAGTCCAGGTTTACATTTTTTTTTACTCCATCTTGCTGGGCAGATTGCAGGTACCACCCTGATGTGTCGTCCCCAGCAAAATGAGTGTGACCTGCCAGAATACTGCACAGGAACTTCAAGCTCATGCCCCGAGGATCTCTTTGCAGTGAACGGTTTGGCGTGCAAGAATGGCAATGGCTACTGCTACAATGGCCAGTGTCCTACACGTGATGACCAGTGCATCAACATGTGGGGCCCTGGTATGTTATTGGTGTTAACAAAGCATTAATAATGAATTAATACTCATTTGCATGGTGGCTTGGTTGGTAGCACTGATGCCTCACAGCTAGAAGGTCCTGGGTTTAATCCCCAGGTGGGAGCGGTCCGGGTCCTTTCTTTGTAGAGTCTGTATGTCCTCCCCGTGTCTGTGCAGGTTTACTCTGGGTACTCTTGTTGCCTCCCAGAGTCCTGCAAGTCGTGCAAGTTAGGTGAATTGGAGATAGAAAATTGCCCCATGACTGTGTTTGAAATTTTAAATTGTGTACTGATGAAAAACTTCTGTGTATCAATGTAACCTTGTGTTTGTATAACCACTGATGCTGAAATTATGTTAAAAATAATAAACAAAAGTGCATTTGTTCTCCCTCAGGCGCGGTGGTAGGGGCTAATTTCTGCTACAATGTGAACACTTTGGGACTTTTTTATGGCTACTGTGAAAGACTCGGTAATACCCAGTATATAGGGTGCCAGCCACAGTGAGTGCAAGACCAACACATTAGGACACTTTAAAGCTTGTTTTGCAATGGAAGTGAAGTACAGATATTATTCCTAAATCAATTCTCCTAAACACATTTGATCTCCTAGGGATGTAATGTGTGGAAAGCTTTTCTGTAGCAATGGCCAAGACAACCCGAATTATGGTCTTCCCCTCATGTTCAGCAGCTGCAAAGCCACTTTCTACAGCGACAGCACCCAAGACTCTGGTCAAGTAGACACAGGAACCAAGTGTGGTAATGGAAAGGTAAGATCTCCTTAAATAAAATGATGACCAGGCATTACAAATAAATCAGCGGAGAAATCTTTTTCATACTTGGTGTTCCAGGTGTGCAGTCAGAACCAGTGTGTGACTTTAGATGTCGCCTACAGCGCAACCAACTGCACAGCTAACTGCAAAGGCAATAGCGTAAGTTTTCAGCATGACTGATATGTCATATGGGATGTATTTGGAGTCTATGAGTTCGAAAGATTTGTCAATATTTGTGCTGAGAAAGTTCCTCATATTCAGAATCGTGTGATGTATTATTTGTATTATTTAAATCACAGGCATGTAGTACATTGCTCAGAGGTTGACCTAGGCTTTTGAGTAGAGTTGTCTGAGACTTGGTTTTTCAATAGTCTCTAGACCACTATCTTAAAGCACTCACCTTTATGCTTGATAGAAAATACTTTTTTTTAAAAAAATTTTAAACTTTTTTTAACTCGGCATTGAGCTCAACATTCATTCCATTTCAACTTTGGCCCAGTTTACACTAACCTTTGCAATCAATAAGCAACCAATTAGAAGAGTCCTCATTTGTGACATAGCAAAGACATGTTTTCTGCCTTCTTTTCGACCAAAGCCAGAACTTTTTTTGTTAGAAATTGTGCTAGCTCTGTAAATGACCTGTGTTTTGACGTTTGTTCTATCTTGATGGTGTAGTCTTTGCAGAACTTCATAACACTTAAGGCTGGATTTATGCCTGAGATCTGAATTCTGATGTTCACAGTTTTGGTATTAAATGCTCATTATGCTCATTAACTTTAAATACATAAAGTGCATATTTTAACAGCATGCTAAACGTACGTCGATAATCATCTCGAGGTGCCACAGGAGAGCATGGCAAGAAACAAAGTCTACAGTGGTGTCTATGAAAACAAATGATCTGAGTGCAATTGTTTGTTCCACAGGTGTGTAATAATAAGCTGCAGTGCATTAGCGCAACTAAAGGGCTCCAACCAGACTATAAGCAGCCAGTCAACAGATCTCAGTCTGAAAATCCAGGTATCTGTTTTTTTTCCCTAGGTCCAATCCTAATCCTAATCCCAGCTATATTTATAATTGTTAGATCTAAATCTCAGGTGAGAATAGTTCCCATTCCCAAATCCATATATCATTTTTAGTTCTAGATATCTTCTAATGGTAGGTTCAAGTCTCTGATACACACATTGTATATTTTCTGCTTTTAGATACCATCTGTTAGATCTTAAATAATGTGTCAACCCAAACTTTTTAATTGTAATATACTCAACATATCTACTTCCATCTAACAGTCCTAGTTTAAGTTTTAACTTATATAAATTATATCGGGTGATCCAGAGAGATCTGACTATTGTCATATGCTTATTTCTCAGACTCTAGTTTGATTAGAGTAGTGACTGGTGGGGGACACAGTAGCTCAAGTGATGCCATTTTAGTCAATACGGAGCGGTGGTCAGCACAACATCACGTATTCATTGCTGAAACGTTTTTTTTTTTATTTTTTTAATGGCGACTCTGTGATTGCTACTCAACAGCTATTTCGCATTAAGGTCTTTATTCCTCGTTCGAACTGTACGTGGCTTGACGCTTGGTTGGTTTTGTTTTCAAGGCAGAAGCAATGGTCTGAAAAATTTCAACCCATTTGTTAATTGTGTTCCCGAGAGGTCACAGAACCGTGATGAGGAATATTGAACTTAAAGCGAATTAGCCATTGATTAGCAATCACAGTCACCATTTAAAAAAAAAAAAAAAAAAACTTTCAACAATGAACATGGTATCAACTAGGCTACTGTTTCCCCCACCAGTCGTTACTCTAATCAAACTAGCGTCTCAGAAATAAGCCCTTTTAAATCTTCAGATCTTTCTGGCTCACCCTGTAGTTCCATATTATAGACTAGCATGTTTTTATTTATCGTGGCCTAATTTTGTGTTAGGCAACATTCAGAAACCAGAAACATGAGGGAAAAAATAGGTACACCCTATAATTCAGGAACATCTTGAACCACCTTTAGCAACAATACCTTGAAGCTAATGTTTTCTGTAGGAGAAATTCTGGCCCTCTCTTTTTTTTTTTAGAACATTGCTTTAGTTCATTGATGTTGAAGGGGGACTGGTTTATGCACAGCTTTCAATAGGACTGAGGTCTGACCATCCCAACACCTTGATTTTTTTTTTCTCCTTTAGCCATTCAGATGTCAGAAGGTATGTAGACACCTGACCATCACACCCATATGTGCTTGTTCAGCATTTCCTCTTGTTGTTGTAATAAGCTCCACTCTTCTGGGAAGGCTTTCCACTAGATTTTGGAGTGTGGCTGTGGGGATTTGTGTTCATTCAGCTACATTTGTGATGTCAGGCATTGATGCTGGGAGAAGGTGCCTGGGGTGCTCCACTTGGTGCTCCAGTTGATTCTAGGTGTTCAGTGGGGTTGAAGTTACGGCTCTGTGCAGGATACTTGAGTTCTTCCTCTCTAACCTTAACAAACCATGTCTTCATAGAGCTCGCTTTGTGGACAGGGGCATTGTCATTTTCATACCGCTGACATTCATGAGTTTCTAAAACTGAGATGTTGGAATGCTGACCTTAAGGATACAAGGAATAATACTGCACTTTCCACAATTTGCATTTTAGGATCAGAGGTAGGCATTGCTTTGGCGATCTTTATCCTGTTGATCGCTGTTGTAGTCGGAGTCACCATCTATTGCAAGAAATTCAGGAAGAATCAAAGCAGGTAAGCAGAAAGACCACCTTCTGCATGCCAACACACATGTACACACACATTAGTGGCACATTTAACACATGTATGTTAATTGTCAGTTAGGAAGAAACGCCTATAATGACTAAAAACATATGTTGCCTTCACTTGTTTCTCACTTTGAAATGAAAAATAAATTATATGCAAATGAAAAGTTTTGCAACACATTACAAGAAGCTCTCATGTTTCTCCTGCTGAAGTTTAAGAACATCTCGGTCACAGTCAAATCAAATTTCTTTCGCCATACACTGAGGTGCCAGAAAAACTGGTAGCAACGCCAACTGTGCACATCATTGGTTGCATCTGCCAGTGTGTATACAAAGCAATAGACTATGGAAGCTTCTAGAGCTGTATCCTCTGTGAGAATAACAAGCTATCACCATTTTACGATTTTCAACGCGGTTTAATAGTTGGAGCTGGGTGAGATGGGTCATAACATTTCGGAGGTAGAAGAAAGTTTGGATTTTCACGTATGAACATTTCAAGGGTGAACCATAACTACAAGAATTCTGGCAAAACCTCAAACTTAGGGTGAACATGATTAGCATCGGCTGGCGAGAATCATTTCATGTGATAGGCATGCAACACTGCCTCGAGTAGCACCAGAATTCAAAGCTGGGGCCACAACAAACAACAGCATGAGGACTGTGCAAGATTCCCTGCAAGAACCAGTCAGGGACCTACCAAGTATATACCAGTTTTTCTGGTACTTCAGTGTATGTTGATTCCATGTTTAGTAGATGTTTTCACAAAAGCAGAATGTCTTTGGTCCTGTAAAATAGCCTGCTTGTACTTAAAGAAACAATAAATCAACATTTTTAATGAATTTAGTAAAGGAAAAACCAAAATCAAACAGCATGATGTTTCTTTATTTTCCCTTACTCATTTTAGAATGAAAAAAAAAACAAAACCAAAAAAAAAAAAAAAATGAATGAACACAAATTACACCATTAATGGACCATGAAATAAATTTTTTCAACAACATGAACAAAGTGGCACAAACATTCATATTACATTCACATTATGTTCTATATCATCTCAATATTATGCTCATCTACCAGTTTGTGCTCATAATAATCTTCTCATTCAGCCCAACAGGAGCCAACCGTTCTCAAACGCCTGCAGTAATCATGTAATGTAATGTAAGTCTTTTCATTCATTTTGAAAAAGGTTTTTCTTTCGTTGGTGTAAAAGTGCTTAACATTAAGCCACTCTGTTTGGCCGTGACGAACATTTGAAGTAATAAATCGGTTCAACAGAAATCAAATGTGCTAAGACTACAAAAGGGGAAAGCAAACATATGACAGTC
>JAOVVH010166851.1:0-11065 GCA_028566435.1 Scorpiodoras heckelii | reverse complement strand
ACCAGGCTGGTCCAATTTAGCCATGAAACCTCCCACACTAAAATGACAGGTGTTTCAGTTTCATTGTCCAACCCGTATATATAATATGTGACAATGGTAGTGCTGTCCAATGTGTTACATAAAGGCCAGTACTTCTCCTGGCAGTCTTCATTTGGTGACCATGGGGCTGGCCTATCAGCTTTCGTTTAACCAAGTGAGCAATTGAAAATATTGTGTGCATGTGCAGTGTGCTTTTAATAATGAGCTGTAGGGCACAATCATATTGGCCCCATGCTGAGAGCAGCCAATTTAAAAATAATAGAATGACATATCAAATGTTTAGTTTATACATCAACATGTCAAGATGTTCAGTTTGCTATGTCATCAACTGAAAATGAATTAATTCCTGGGTTCATGCAAGTTTCCTGAGATGAAAGGTCATCATGAAACATTTCTTTTCAAACAGTGAACATCACTGGTGAGTCTATTTTGCATTGTTACACGGTGTGCTATTTTGGCTATAACTATGTCCTGGAAAGGAATGGATTTCCCTGCTCTGAAATGTAGCTTTGAATGTGTTCTTACTGTTGTAGACCCCAATAATCGTATACTGCTTAATAACTTTGGATTTGTAATGCAATGCTGTATAAGAATGTAGTGAGATCAGATGCAGTTATTGATGATGTCAGTCGTATCAGTATCTCCACTTCCGCTAACTCCTGTGCATTTGTGATTTCATCGATGAGGCCTTTGTGTTTAGATTCACTGAGCAAGTATGAGTATGTTTTTGGGTTCACTGATGAGTCAGATTCTACCCATATAGAGTTCATTTTTCCCCACCAGGCTTTTCAACCAAGAGATACCACTGTTGCATTGTGACAACACAGAGGAAAGGAAAGAGCTTTTCTTTGTCCAGCATATCTCTTCTAGGTATAACTGATCTCAATTAACATCAATATGAGATTTTGGCCATTTTTTTCATACTTCTTAAATTCAGTTCCTGAGACACAGCCTTCCTCTCATCTCAGCTCAATCACAATTTAAGATCTTAAAATGCTCTTTGTTTTTCTCTCACTGCACTAATCTTTATTTGTCTGAAATAATCAGCTTCTGAGATGACCATATGATCCAAAGGAAAACTTGATTGGCTTATATAAATGAACCTTCACAATATCAGAAATTTGTCTCAGTGATCAAATTCAAGTTTCAACTCTGTGTATTTTATCTTTGAGAAGCCTGACATCAAAACAACTCCTGCTTTTCTTGTGTTTCTTCTCTTATTCTCAAATTGTCATATCATAGACTGAGTTATTCTTTTGCTTCTTATTTGCCCTAAGAGAGGTTTAGTAGAAACAGGTCAGAATAAAAAATGATTTATTTCTAATGAGACAAACGTGAGCCTCAAACTTTTCCTTTGGGTAGTGTGCATAACATGCACTCCAGACACTCTTTGTGTTTTACCTTTCTTGTTTTTTCCTGGTCAGCTAGAGGAAGCTTAGTCTTGTGTAACATAACACTCTTGGCCCCTTTAACAGTGATATACTCGGATTGTATTGTACCTTACTTTTTTGTTTTTTAAATCACAAATACAGGAATGACTCTTTACATTAAATCAGACGTAGATCTTGGTGACCCTGTGGAATATGACAAACTTCATGGTCATTAGCAAAATAAGCAAAATTACAAGCCTGTAAGAATTACTGTGTACTGTGGAAAATTTGGAGCAAGTGGTCCCATGCTGCGAGAAATGGCTGCTTGGAATACCAATCCCCAAGCCCTCCACCCCAATTCCTCAAAAAACATATATATCTTCATTTAAAATTCAGAGTAAATATGCAAATGTAATGTATCAACTTTTAAACCCTCATTGGAATACGATGCTAACAAGAGACCTTGAAACTATTTGTGGATGATTGGACGTTTTAGGTTTGGGAACACAGAAGCTGTTCTTAAAATCCCCTTTTTTTATTCCACATTAGTAGGGGAAATGGTAAAAAGGTTTAATTAATCGACAACTTTAATTGCAAGTTATCTCATCTGTGTTCTGCGTGGGTGTAATTAACTATTTACTTGGACACATTTTCCACTGGAAGGAGATGATTTATTTAATTGGGTTTATATTTAAGTCATATGTGCTACTCTAGTTCCAAAAAAAAAAGCTATTAGAAAGTTTCCATTTAAATTATGGATTTATGATATATGACTGCAATGTTTAATGGTTATGTAAAACCACTTATGAATGAAATGTGATGAAATGTGGTTCATCAAGGGAAGCCTGTGAGGGAAGTGACTCAATATCTATACCTAGTTCAAGATCATTTGCACACCTGTTTACTCTCTGAAGGGAAAACAAAAGCAGAAAAAATTATTTACAGTTCTAGCAGGTGCATGTACATAAGGATACTGACTCATAAAATAATATACAAGACAAAATACAGTGGTGCTTGAAAGATTGTGAACCCTTTGGAATTGTCTATATTTCTGCATAAATTTTAACTAATAGATCAGATTTTCACACAAGTCCTAAACATACATGAAAACCAAATCAAACAAATGATACAAAATATTAGACTTGGTCAGTTATTTATTGAGGAAAATGATCCAATATCACATGGCAAAAGTATATGACTCTTTAGGATTTGCAGATAATTTGAAGGTGAAATTAGAGTCAGGTGTGTCCATCAATGGGATGACAATCAGGTGTAAGTGGGTGACCTTTTTTGTTTAAAGAACAGGGATCTAGCAAAGATTAATCTTCTCAACACATGTTTGAGGAAGTGTCTAATGGCATGAACAAGGAAGATTGCTGAGAGCCTCAGAAGAACATTTGTTGATGCTCTTCAGGCTAGAAAAGGTTACAAAACCATCTCTAAAGAGTTTGGACTCATCCAATCCATAGTCAGACTGTATATCAGATTATATACAAATGGAAGAAATTCAAGACCATTCTTACCCTCCCCAGGAGAAGTTTACCAACAAAGATCACACCAAGAGCAAGGCATGTAATAGTTTACGTAGGAACCCACGGAAATTTTTAAGCACCTAAACGGTCACATTGGTTAATATTAATGCTCATGAGTCCACTATCAGATGAACACTGAACTACAGTGGTGTGCATGACAGGGTTGGAAGGAGAAAGCCACTGTTCTCCAAAAAGAACATTGCTGCCTGTCTGCAGTTTGCTAAAGATTAAATGGACAAACCAGAAAGCTATTGGAGCAATACTTTGTGGACAGATGAGACAAAAATAAAATGTTTCAGTTAAAATGAGAAGTGTTATGTTTGGAGACAGGAATACACTGCATTCCAGCATCAAAACCTCATTCCATCTGTGAAACACGGTGGTGGTAGTATCATGGTTTGGGCCAGTAGCATCTAAAGTAATTTTAATGTGGGGGGCACACTGTGGGACCTCTCCCAGAAAAATTTTAATGAATTCGATGCCATTTCCTGCATTCTGGTGTATTTTTAACAGGTTGTTAACACCTAATTTTATTTTATTTTTTTATTATTTTTCCCCCTACTTTAGTCGTATCCAAGTCCCACCCATCAGTATTTCTCCCATGTCACATGATGAGCTGCCAGTCAGGGAGGGCGAGGCTATCACATGCTTCCTCCAAAACACGCAACACCAATTGTCACCTCTTTTCGAGCTGCTGCTCATTCAACTTCCGGGAGTGGTGTAATGCACTGGGAGGAAGGCATTCCCACCCACCTTCTGTATGCATGAGCTCACAGATGCCCTGTGATTGGACAGTGTCACTCTGATTGACATGGGAGAGAGCATATGCTGCCCAATTTTGCTGTCTGAGCTCCCGGCTATGGGCAGCTATAGCATCACCCAGACTCGAAGTAGCGATCTCCGGATGACAGGGCAAATGCGTTGCCATTGTGCCACTCAGGAGGAACAACTAATTTTAAGCATTGTTTTTTTTTTCTATCAACAACCGAAATAAATGAGCTTTAAAAAGTCTTCTCATCGTCTGAATTTAAAAAATTTAAGTTGTCAGACAATGAACCAAGCACTGTTTTATGCAGAAAATAATAAACTCCCAATAACATTTTTGGATGCAATTGTTTTATGCTTGCTGATAAAAATACTAAACTCCCAATAAACTTTTCTGATGTGATTATTTCATTCTTGCTGATAATCTATAATGATGATGTTAGTAGCGTAAATTAGGCTACAGAAGTATTCTGGTCACTCATTGCAATTTCACATCACAACAGGGAATCAAAAAAAATATCATCAGAGCAGACTTAGCCTCATTCTTGGCATCACAATACAGTACTATCGAAAACAAATTAATGATAGTTTTATGTCATCATTGAATTTGGATGAAATGATAGCTAACATTAAGCTAGCTGATACATATCCTAACATTGACTAGCCAGCTTCTTTGTAATGAATTTCCGTATGTCCATCGTGTCTGGGGAGGGAGCAAATATTGCAAACAATTGATCATCAACCAAGAATACCCTACTGTTACTTAAAGTAAATAAGGCAAAGCTTACTTCTAATGTTTGATTGTTTAGTTGAACATTCATTTAACGTGGCCTATGGTTAATTTTGAGGGCATATAACAAAAGGATAAGGATTTAGCAAAAGCTGGACATTGTGAGATGACAATGGGGCTGACTTTACCTCCTCCAGTTTTGAGCAGCCTGCACCTTTACTGTCTATGCACTGACTGCATTGACCACTCACTTCACTTGCATGCGGCCAGTTGTTGTAGGCAACCTGAAAAAAACCGGAGTGGACTTTCAATGGTATGTGGATTCTCCTATCAACCAAGTGGAATGGATTCTTTTGCGAAGCAATAGAAACAGTGCTGGGTGAATTAATATTTTATGTTAAATGCAGGGGGGTCCTTATGAATAATTATGAAATGTGAAGCGGACACGTCCCCTTCAGATTCAATGGCAGCGACACCCGTGGTTTCGGCCTGTTTTGCTCATCTGGGCCAGTACGATTTGCCGTCATTGAAGGAACAATGAATTCAGAATTATATCAGCAAATTGTAAAGGAAAATGTCAGGACATCTGTCTGTGAGCTGAATCTCAAGAGAACATGGGTCATGCAGCACAACAACAACCCTAAACACACAAGTTATTATACTAAAGAATGGATAATGAAGAATAAAGTAAAAATTAAAGTCCAGACCTTAATCCAATAGAAATGTTGTGGAAAGAACTGAAGTGAGCAGTTCATAGGAAGAAACCCAGAAAGGTTTAGTTGTAGTTATTTATCACAGATATGTGATATTGGATCATTTTCCTCAATAAATAAATGACCAAGTCTAATATTTTTGTCTCATATGTTTGATTTGTTTCTCTTCATCTAGTTAGTTTTAGGTCAAATGTATGCAGAAATTTAGACAATTACAAAGGGTTCACAAACTTTCAAGCACCACTGTATATACATACTGTGCATAAAAGGCATTCTGTGAAAGTTATGTGTAAAAAAAATAGCAGATTAGTAAATGTTTGTAAATGATTAGTAAATGTTTGTGTAAAACAGGATACAAATCAGGGTGTAAGATTCAATAAATTGCATGGGGTTTTCAAATTAATATTAGTTGTGACACTTGTGATAAAAATGCAAAGAACACTAAAAACTGTCATTTATAAAGCTGTAAACTGTAATTTGCCTAAACTTTTATTTAACTGACAAAAGTAGAAAGAAAACATTTTCAGTGACTTCACTGACAAACCTAATTGTATTTTGTAAAAATAAAAAAAACAATGCAATGTGAAACCTGCAACACACTCAAAAAAAGTTGGGACAGAGCAAAATAATACTGAAAAGGTTCTACAAGTAACACTGAAAGGTTCTACATTTAGCAATTTAACTGGTAGCAGGTGAGGTCAACAAGATGGAGTATAAAAGGAGCTTGCACCAAAGGCTTAATCTTTGCAAGCAAGGATGGGTCATGGTTCACCACTTTGTGCCAAACTTCATGAGAGAATTGTCAGTTAGTTCAAATACAATGTTTCTCAGCACAAGATTGCAAAGAATTTAGATCTTTCACCATGTACAATTCATAATATCAAAAGATTCAAGAAGTCAGGGAAAGTTTTGATGTGTAAAGGCCAAGGGCAGAAACTACTGTTGAACGTACGTGAACATTGAGCTCTCAGGTGTTATTGTTTGAGAAACCGTCACACTACCATGACAGACATAGCCACATGGACTCGGGAGTACTTTAGAAAATCATTGTCACTTAACACAGTCTGCTGCTGCATCATGAAATGCAAACTGAAACTGTATTATGCAAAGAAGAAGCCATATATTAATTTTACACAGAAACACTGGTGAGTTCTCTGGGCCCAAAGTCATTTGAGATGGACAGAAAGACAGTGGAAACATGTTCTATCATCAGAGGAGTCCATGTTCAGCTTATTTTTTGAGAAAAAACTGATGTCAGATTTTACATGCCAAAGATGAAAAGACCATGCAGACTGTTACCAATGAAAAGTGTGAAAAAGAGCATCTGTGATGGCATGGGGATGCATTAGTGCCCACTACATGGGTGATCTGCATATATTTGTGAAATTACCATTGATGCTGAGGCTTATACTGGTATTTTGGAGAAACGTGCTTCCATCAAGGTGACATCTTTTCCAAGGAAATCCATGTGTATTTCACCAGGACAATGTATGGTGCATCATGAAGAGGAAAATCAGACAACACTGAAACTAGACAGGACGCCAATCCATCGTAGGGCACACACACATTCATGGCACTTTAGATACACCAGTTAACCTAATATGCATGTGTTTGGACTGTGGGAGGAAACCAGAGTACCCGGAGGAAACCCAGGCAGACACGGGGAGAACATGCAGACTCCACACAGAAAGGACCCAGACCGCTCCACCCGGGGATTAAACCCGGGACCATCTTAAAAAGTATAATTAAAAGAAAATGTGATGTGATTCACTGGTAAACACGCCTCTGTCTCAAATTTTTTTGTGTGTTGCAGGCATCAATTTGTAAATTTGTTTATATTTAACAAATAGAATTAAGTTCATCATTGAAAACACTGAAAATCTTTTCCTTGTCCTTCTGTCTGTGAATAAAGGTTCAAGTGAAATAACAAATTATGCATTTCAATTTTCAACTTTTCTGTAAATGGGGTTTGCAATATTCTTTTGAAAATAAAAATGACGAAGATATTTTTGTTCAATATATTGTTTGAAGGAAATATATTTGTGAAGCCTCTCAGCTATTCCATGTATTTCTTAATTCCTTACCACCCCAATTCATCTTGATTACAAGTGATGGAATTTAGAAAACATGTTTGTACTGTAGATGGTATTTCTTTTTGCCATCCTTGAGAAGTTCCTGTAGAAATGATTTGAACATAACTTTAAAAAAACATAGTATAGAAACTGTCGTAAAGAAATATGAAGCCCAAAACACACACACAAACACATTTGTACTGCTATACTTGTGAGGACCTTCCACTGACAGTTTTTAATGCAGCTAATTAATGCTAGGCCTAACCCTAACCCTAAACTTAACCTTAACCTCAGTAATGAAAAGTCAACTTTGGTTCTTTTTTTTTTACTTTTTAATTTTTGTTAAAAACTACAACAAAAAACCTCACCTTCCGTATAGGGACCAGCAATGTCAAAAATATCAGATTTTCCTATCCATGTGGGGACAATTTGATCCATACAAAGATATAAAAACATGGCCCACACACGCACTTGCTTATATCATTAATGTCGTTTTGCTAAAGATACACTTTTACATTTTTCTTGTCCTTACGATAAAAAATTAAATGGAAATGTCTGTGAAATGTGATGCAATAACATGTATATATAACAATAAGGTTTACCTCAAGACAGAAACATTACTGGTTCCGGTTTTGGATTGCAGTTTTTATTGTAATGCAGATGTGAGTGTGCATTCATGAAGCTCAAGGCCACATTCATTATCAGCATGTGAGTGTAACAGACATGGCATGTTAGTAACTACAATATGTACTTATTTATCCATCCTTGATGACTACTTTACCCTGGACAGCATTTCTCTTTCAATTACTAATTTGTCTATATTTTGAAAAACTACATTTATTTATGCATTTGTTCTCTGCAGTGGCTGAGAAGAAAGAAGAGGTGAATGGGGGAAAAGGGAAATTTCAGAGGCATACTGAAAGCCTTATTCACATCAGGCCAGACAAAGAACAAATGTATTAGACAGAATTGGTCCCTTTCTGTAAGAAAAACTTGGTTTTAGGCTACCCCAATATCATTTCATACCTCAAATTAACTGGCAACATGGTGCATTTACTAGTGCAATTAAAGATTTCCCCTTTGCCCATTTACCCATGTGCACCATTGCTCAATGTGCCACATTGCCAGTTAGATATGAGGTATAAAATGATCTTGGGCCAGCCTAAAACCGTTCTTTTTCTAACAGGATGTTATTCCTTGATTACAGAGAATTAGGCTTTCAATATGCCTCCAAAATTTCCCCTTTGTATTCATTTACCTGCATGCACAATGTGCCATGTTGAGAGTTGTGATGTATATCACCATGGGCCAGATTAAAATAAAAGTCTCTTTACACAAAGAGACTTGTTCTTGATCATTTGTCTGGCCTGTAGTTATCACAAACCTGATCTGGCATTTCTTCTTCTGATTACTTTGTGTACAATCATTGAATGTGTCGTATTCTCAGTTAGTTTTGATTAAATTCACAAGAGCCAGAATAAAAATAGGTTTTCCTTACAGTAGAAATGTAGCTTAATATAATTTGCATATTAATGACATTATGCACTTGAAATGAATTGAAATAATGCATATTTTACTAAATAAATATTTTCATTAGATTTTTATCAAATTTTTATATTCACAACAATTCTTAAATTTATGGTCACATTTTCATTTAGTTCATCTATGTCTGTAACACATGCTGCATTTATGCAGCAAATATGCGATGTGAACACGACCTTCACGAATAAGCAACCAACTTCAGTGTGGTACCTTCTTCCTTCTGCTCTTTTAATAAATCTCAATGCTTCACACCAGAAAAACAAAAGCAGGACAACTGGCTAAAATGGACAAAACATGGTATAACATTACTGTCACAAACTCCATTCACTTTACTCATGCAAAACAGTTTGACTGACACAAAGGTCAGCAACAAGCACTTGCTGTGTATTGTGCCTACCTTTCTGTCTGATTCGCCATTTGTAAATTTGTTTCAGTACTGGTAAGAGTGTTTCACATCTTGTAGATTTTTTAAAAATCTTGTTTTTATGTTTGTAAACTTGTTTTCTACAATGTAATTTTTTTAACCCTTAAAAATTTGCTTTTATTTTTGTAGTTTTGTTTTATAAAATATACAAACTGTGCCAGACCAAGATGTGGACTTGATCCGCTGTGGCAACCCCAATGAATGGGAGCAGCTGAAGGAATTTTTTTAAAGTTATTTTGTCCTTCTCAGCCACCATAATTCTTTAAACTTGCTTATCCTACTAATAAGTTGCTACTGGGGGTTGCTGTAGCCTATCTCAGCACTCATTGAGTGGATGTCAGGAAAACACCCTGGAAAGATCACCAGTCCATTGCAGGGCAGACAGACACACACACACACACACACACACACACATGGGGGACCGCTAGAAATCTTGGGCCTCATGAAAGATTACAGTTTTGGGTTGAGGGCAGGGGTCCTAGTCCTGAAGCTGAATCTGTGTATGTTGAGGGCACCTCGTTAGTTATGAAACCAGTTATTATTACCAGTATCATGTAAGCTAATATTTTATCTTGCGTATTAGCCTAGTAGTTTATCGCACAAGGTCAGCTAGTTCTGTACAGACTAGAGCTGTAATCGGGCCTGAAAAGTCAAGCCCGACCCAAACCCGACAAGTACACCACTTTAAAAGCCCGAACCCGTTTACAGCCCAACATTAGGCTATTCAGATGTCATTGGCTCATCATTCTCATTATGGACATGGTCAAAACTTTTCCACACCTCAGACTTTATTTGCGCTGCCGGTGCAACCAAAACGTAATCATCAGAATCCAGCCTCCATTTCACCTCCTCAGCATCCATTTTTGCATCTTGTGTTGAAAAGCAAGACGTTAAAACAGCGTCAACGTTGATTCACTTTTCAAAAACGAAACCTAATTCAATGGTGAATCAATCTTGACCCTGATATTGATTCAGTGGTGAATAATCATTGAAGTGCCAGCTGGGTTTCTGGCGCTTATCGAAACGCATCACCTGACCACTCATTTACCGTGCAAACCCGAGCCCGACCCGAGCCCGTGTAAAATGACAGAAATTAAGCCCAGACCCGACCCGTTGGGTCCTGTCGGGCTCGGGCAAAGATCTTCAGCTCTAGTACAGACCTTCTACATTACATTCATCTGATCTCCCATGGCAATAAAGGTGGAGTATTTAAATAAAATGATTATCTTAATAATCCAACCAGGTTAATACAAAATCTGCTGGTCTATCATTTGCTAGTATGTTGTAATGGCACCAAGTTACGGTCAGTGAATAACACCTTTCTTTCGGAAAAAACTAATTGCCACTAAAGTCACTAATTGTAGGCCCTTTTTCTCCCTCTCAGCTTTCTGCTGCTTCTCCTTGCATTTTTGGTAACCGGACTTCATAGTTCACCTCACCACCACCATCAGTCCTGCTTAGCGATGGCTCAACTGTTGACGCTAGAACAACTGACAGCTGAGCTGGCCATTCCCAGAACATACACATTTCACGTGTCCCGTTCTGCCAGGGTCAGACTGTACCATTCAGTAAAAAGATAAAGGGGTAAAATGACAATTTGATAAATAATTCGAGAAAAATGTTATAGCAAATCACAACCATGTTTAATATGCTTATTTTAACAGATGAAATTATGTTTTATTTCAAAAGCCCTACTCAAGGCAATACTGTTAAAATAATATTAATAGCCCTCAAAGGGCGCCCTGTCAGTTCCAGGCCCTTAGAATCGTCCTAACTTCCCCCCACCCTGGCGGCGCCCCTGCACACACACAAACACACACACAAACACACACAAACACACACACACACACACACACACACACACACACACACACACAC
>JAOVVH010166797.1:0-11070 GCA_028566435.1 Scorpiodoras heckelii | reverse complement strand
TGAAGTTGTAGCTTTACCTCTAGGTCAGTCCATGTCATTTGAACTATACGCATCCGACATACAACTTCAGAATTGCCTGATAATATTTCGTCTTAAAGAATACACTCTGACATGACGTATCCCAAAATTTTGCTTCAACTCCCAAAACCTTTCTGTTTAGAATCTATTTACTTCTCAAGGAAATCAGTTTTAAAGTAAACTTTTTATTTTTCAGTCACAGACATTTTTGTGAAAGTAACTTGGCCAGAAAAGTGACCAGAATTCTGATATTTGGCACACTGATTCCATTTTTCTAGTAGACTCCAAAGTCTGTCATTTGTTTTGTACAGGATGGAATAGCTGAATAGATACAGATGCCCAAGCATGGTTACAAAATTTGCCTGAAGAGTATTTAGAGGTACAAAAAGTCAAGAAAATAAAAGCATTAGTGTTGATACACTTACCTAATGAAATGCACTTTGTGACAAGGATTATTTCACCTGGTAGCACATTTTCTGTTTATTTGAAACATTCAGGACCATTTTATATATATATATCAAGGACATCTTGTTCAAAACTTAAAGTATGTATTCCTTCTAGAAACATTATAGTAATTATAGTCCATAAGGTACATCCAAGACAAGTCTTGTGTTTCTATGACTGAAAATGAATCTGTCTGTATAACCATGGTAACCTGTGTCTTCTAGGCATTACAGGTTTGAATAAAAGTATATTGTGGTTTTTTACTTTCACTGATTGGTGTTACAAAATTAATCACATATACACAAAAGCTAAACATGAAATTTTTACCTGAAATGTTCTAGTAAACTGGACATTTCCTACCAGGTAAAATGACCCTTGTCACAAAAAAAAGAAAACATATATATATATTTTTTTAGATAGAGGTAAGACACTGGACCAACATTAATGCTTTAATCATTCCAGATGTTATTTATTCCTAAAGTGCCAATAATTGTGTGCAAAACTGTAAAGACAACAGGTCTGTACACTTATTTTCCTTTCTTTCTATGCCTCTAAATATGGTTCAGGCAAATTTCATAAGCCTGTTTGGGCCTCTCTATCTAATGAGCCATTCTATCCAGAATAAAACAAATGACACATTTGGAATCTGCGAGAAATATTGAATCAGTCTGCCAAATTTCAGAACTCTGGTCATATTTATGTCCAAGTTACTACATTCCACATATAAAAAAAATGTCCAGGATGGAAAAAAATGCTTACATAAAAGGTAGTTTTCACGAGTACTAAATCAATTTTAAACAAAAATGTTTTGTGAGTAGAAGCAAAAATTTTGAGATTCACTATATTACCAAAAGTATTCACTTTCCCATCCAAATCATTGAATTCAGGTGTTCCAATCACTTCCATGGCAACAGGTATATAAAATCAAGCACCTAGGCGTGCAGACTGCTTCTACAAACATTTGTGAAAGAATGGGTCACTCTCAGGACCAGCGTGGTACCGTGATAGGATGCCACCTGTGCAATAAGTCCAGTTGTGTAATTTCCTCACTACTAAATAATCCACAGTCAACTGTCAGTGGTATTACAACAAAGTGTAAGCGACTAGGAACGACAGCAACTCAGCCATGAAGTGGTAGGCCACGTAAAATGACACAGCGGGTCAGCGGATGCTGAGGCACATAGTGCGCAGAGGTCACCAACGTTCTGCAGACTCAAACTCTACAGACCTCCAAACTTCATGTGGCCTTCAGATTAGCTCAAGCACAGTGTGTAGAGAGCTTCATGGAATGGGTTTCCATGCCCAAGCAGCTGCATCCAAGCCTTACATCACCAAACGCAATGCAAAGCATCGGATGCAGTGGTGTAAAGCACACCACCACTGGACTCTAGAGCAGTGGAGACGTGTTCTCTGGAATGACAAATCACGTTTCTCCGTCTGGAAATCTGATGGACTGACTGCATTGTGCCAAGCGTGAAGTTTAGTGGAGGGGGATTATGGTGTGGGGTTGTTTTTCAGGAGGTGGGCTCGGCCCTTTAGTTCCAGTGAAGGGAACTCTTAATGCGTCAGTATACCAAGAGATTTTGGACAATTTCATGCTCCCAACTTTGTGGGAACAGTTTAGGGATGACTGCGCACCAGTGCACAAAGCAAGGTCCATAAAGACATGGATGAGCGAGTTTGGTGTGGAAGAAGTTGCCTAACCTCAACCCGAAAGAACAATTTTGGGATGAATTACAGCAGATACCGCAAGCCAGGCCTTCTCGTCCAACATCAGTGTCTGACCTCACAAATGTACTCCTGGAAGAATGGTCAAAATTTCCTTTAAACACACTCCTAAACCTTGTGGAAAGCCTTCCCAGAAGAGTTGAAACTGTTATAGCTGCAAAGGGTGGATCATCATATTAAACCCTATGGATTAAGAATGAGATGTCACTCAAGTTCATATGTGTGTGAAGGCAGACGAGCGAATACTTTTGGCTATATAGTGTATGTCATGTCAGAGTGTATTTTTATGGAGAAAAAATATCAGCCAATTCTCATGTAGTGTGGTTGAAAGATTTTCCCAATTTGGTTGAAATAACCAGACCAAATGGAATGACCCCTCTGACTTCTTCAAAGCACTCACACTGCAGACTCCTTCCAAAAATGTCAACTAAACATCACTGTACAGGCACTGATATGCTTTCTCTGTTAAATAAAACATTTTAAGGAGCTTTAAGTAGTCTTAGACTATGTGAAGCCTCCGCCTTATACATCCCCGTGTAAGTTGCTACTATAAAAATGACAACATTAGAATGGATGCATTAAAAAAACATGATTTTCCTTGCAGATGGCACTAATGTCAGAGCTGTAATAGTGTACAGGAAATTACTCGACACCTTCTGACCACTCAGAGCTGATGTGGTATAATTTATCCACTTAGGCATTTACCATTGGTCTACCCATTCTCTTATGACAGCTTGTTCAGATAAACACATAATGCTACCATGGATGATTCATGCTGGACTCACTCACTGCTTGTTCTCTTTAACGAGATAAAACATACACACATTCGTCAAAGTCATTTCTAGGAAAAATATTTTCCCATACTATCTCGCAGACTTAATTTATTGCCTCCTTACTATTCCAGTCTTGGAAATCCCACAAATCAAATTCAGCACTACTTCCCATAATACCCATACCTAAAAATGAACCCAGAACAGAGAGAAAAGCAACAGAAAATACAAACAGCTCTCGTGTTGGCCATGAATTCCATGGCACAACCCTTTTTCTCCCTGTAGAGTCAGCTGCAACATGGCAAACTGATCTTCTGTCCTACAAAACAACTTTACACTGCAGTGATTAAACTGTTATTGACAGAGTTGCATCACTAATAATACTAACCCAAAAATGATTTGACATGTTTATGTATTAATCTGGTCCACTGATACATTTTATGACCTATCTGCATAAATGCAAAAGAAGCTTCCAGAGTGTCAGAGGACACTAGTACAAGATCAGTACTGGATATAAGGCAATACCCACAGTTCTGGTATTGACAGCATACTGAAAACGTTTGCATCCTTGGCCATCTTCGACTTACAAGACTGCAACTCTCATAGATTGACCGAGTTCCTGAAGACCGGCTAAAGGGGATGCTGTGGAAACTTTGCTATTACAATATCCTTCAATCTTCTGGGAAGGCTTTCCACTAGATTTTGGAGCATGGCTGTAGGGTTGTGTTCATTCAGCCACAAGAGTATTAGTGATGTCGGGAACTGATGTTGGGTCATAAGACCTGGCACATAGTCAGCGTTCCTGTTCATCCCAAAAGTGTTCAGTGGGGTTAAGGTCCGTGCAGGTCACTTGAATTTTTCCAATGCATCATTAGCAAATCATGTCTTTATGAAACAGTGAAGGGAAATTGTAATGCTACAGCATACAAGACATCCTACACAACTGTGTGCTTCCAACTTTGCAGCAACAGTTTGTGGAAAACCAACATATGAGTGTTATCTTCAGGTCCACAAACTTTCTAAAACAAAAACACTGACTGTTACTTCAGTCCATAAAGGCTTGTGTTTAAAAGCAGTGGTTTATACACCATCAATAACTGCACCTGTGTAACTAACTCTGAATACAGAGAACTTTCCAATGAAAATAAAAGTTCACAAATATTTTGAACTTAAGTCACAGACTCTGAATGCAACCCACAGTAATTAGCTACAAGGTGAATATTTGATCATAATTATAGATTACAGTAAGTTATAATCTGTCCTAAATCATATTGTCCAGTCTGTTTGACATTACCATATAAAAGAAAAAAATGATTTTAGAGATCATCCAAAAACATCAGTTATCTATTAGAAGTTTCATAGTTTCACTAGATGATAGTGCCAAAATAAAAGAGAAGCCATGTAAACCAAACATGGCTTGGCTAATCAACTAGTTTTGGGGTAAGGGATGTACTGTGCAAATATGCTTTTGATCAAATTATTTCTTTTCGCTAAATGTTCCCATAAGCACACAGCTTGGATTACATTTTCATTTGTAAATTCATTTAGATAAACCTGACTGCCAAATGAATAAAGACAAATGTAATACTAATCCACATTATTAGCAAGTACGCAGCAATTTCTCTAGTTCGGTGCCATTCTACACAATATTTCCTACGTTAAACCTGTAAGCCTTGGCAAGCAGACTCAGCAGCTGTATAAACCTGACTCCATATGCAGTCTCACTCTGAGACACCGGCCTTGTAGCTTCCCATCATCAGAGAGTAAGCATGAGGTTGGAGAGAATAAATAACGTGAATATTGTTCAGCATCTAAGTCTAGTATGGTGTTGGTCCTTGTCAGTGCACACATAAAGTACATTATATCAAGCTGAGTGAGTCATCACGAGATCCTAAAACTCTTAACTGCATCCATAAGAGTGGTGAATAAACCATCAGCAGACTTTTAGGCTAAAGTCTAATTAAATAAAAAAGTGAGGATTTAAATGGTTGATGCCACAAACAAATCATGTCACAAGAATGGCTAATATAAACGTGGTAACATCTCAGGGTGCACAACATGCTCAACCTTGAGGCAGAAGGGCTGCAACAGCAGAAAACCACAAACTGAAGTGAAGACTGGAAAAACACTGCCTGGTCTGAGATGCTTTTCTGCTTACCGCAGCTGTAAAGAGTGGTTACTTGAGTTACGGTAGCCTTCCTGGTCATTCTCCTCTTCTATCTCTCATCAACAATGCATTTCTGGCTGATCTGCAGTTTCTGGACTAACTCATATCAGCCCATCTGGCACCAACAACCATGTCACAATCACAGTCACTGAAATCACATATTTTCTGCATTCTCATGTTTGATGTGAACTTTATCTGAAGCTCTTGGCCTGAAATTCTTGACCTATTGAACATCCTTTTATTGCTCAGCTTCTTACTGCTGATGTCTGTAGGGATCAAATCAAACTGGTTATCATGTAATATCTAACAAGTAATTAGAGGACTTTCCTTTTGTTTTCATCAATACATTAAATAAATACATTAATAAATATCTCACTTAGGATTCTGCATTAAAAAGGATCCAAGTTTAAAACTTCATGCCAGAAAGCCACAGCTGGGCCCTTGAGTATGACATTTAACCTTCAACTTGGTTGCAAGTCATTCTGTACGAAAGCATATGCCAAATAAGCTCAAAGTGATTAAATATAATGTAATGGTTTATGAAAATGCCTTGTTGGATCATGTGGCCATTACACTGCTGGTCTGAAAGAGTTAAGTAAAGGAATTGTTCTGATGTATCAGTGTGTCAGTTGGAAATCAGCACCAATGGAGCTGCTATGATTCACACTCAGTGTGAGCTCCTCAGCGTCCTACTGTGTTCTCATATAGCAGACAGAGAGAGCGAGCTGAATTGGAGTTCTATTGGCCGGTTGTTCAGCTGAGCTTATCACTGCAGAAGAGAAACCATAGCAAGCAAAAAACAACACTCTCCAAAAGAGAACTCGTACATTATACGGCCAAATGTTTGCAGACCATCACACCCATATGCGGTTCTGCCTCAAACTACTGCCACAAAGTTTGAAGCATAACTATTATAATTAGATAGTCCTTGGTTTTCTCATGAGTTGTCAATGTTACTGCAGCAAAAAAATTTGTTCTCATGTAGTTTCTAGCAGGTTTTCTCTTCGTCCGCTCTCAGAAGGTGAAGTTCTGGAGGAAATGCTTTTGCTCAATCCAAAAAAAAACAAAAAAACAACCCAGCTAGTTCTGATGGATTAGCTCCATTTTTATTTAACTTAATGCTCCAATCATCATAACTGTAAGTTATGTGAAGTGAAGTGAAGTGAAGTGAAGTATTGGCCTACTGTGCTTGCACACAGAGGAATTTGTCCTCCGCATTTAACCCATCGGTGCAGTGAAAGACACACATTTACACACATTGGTGAAGTGAGCACACACTAGCCCGGGGCAGTGGGCAGCCTCGTCCAGGGCGCCCAGGGAGCACTTGGGGGTTAGGTGCCTCGCTGAACGGCACTTCAGTCGTGTCTTGCCAGTTGCGGTGATCGAACCGGTGACCTTCCGATCATAAGGCTGATTCCTTAACCACAAGCCCACGGCTGCCCCCATAATTTTTTATCTTTCTATCCGTACTGCTGAATTATCAGCTGACTGGAATGCAGCTGTGGTGCATTCCCGTTTTAAAGGTGGTGATTAGGCTGACAAGCAGTTAACTCATTATCTTGAGTTGAACAGCATTTTGTCTAGTGCCCAGTCTGGTTTTAGTTCAGGCTGTGGTTGCATTACCGCCATAATGAACATTGTGAACAATGTGACATCTGCACTGGATACTAAAGTGCAGTAATATTTATTGAGCTAGCAAAAGCTTTTGGCTCTATAGGTCATTCCATTTTGTTAAACAGATTAAGTAGTATTGGGGCCTCTGATCATTCTTTGGCATGGTTCTCCAACTACCTCTCCTACCATTTTTTTCTTTCTTAATTAATAATATTCCTCATGCTGTTAAAAACCCTCATATACACTTATATGCTGATGATCTTGTACGCTCTGGTTCTTCTCCTGGTTCTGTCCCTAAACTCAGCTAAGACTAAGGGTATGTGGTTTGGTCGAAAGGGCACTTTTCCACCCCTAACATTACCACTAAGGATGGTATCATCTTGGTGCATGTTGCGGCTTACGGTCTAGGAATATGGCTAGACAGCGTGTTGCCATTTTCTCACAAAACTGTGTTCTAAGGTTAAGCCAAAACCAAGCTTTCTGTATAGGAATTGTTCCTCTTTCACTCCTGCTGCTAAACTCATGATTATTAAAATGACCATACAGCTCTTGTTTGATTCTGGTGACGCCATCTACAGATCTGCATGCATAAGCAACTTTCACAAGCTTGATACTCTTTATCATTCAGCTATTCAATCTGCCACCAATGCCCCCTACAAAACACACCACTGTTCTTTGTACTCTTTCTTTAAATGGCCTTCTCTGCGTACGTGTCGTAATATCCACTGGTTTATACTTGTATACAAAACTCTTCTTGGTTTCTCTCCCTTGTCTAACTCAGCCACTGCAGCCAGTGACTGAGGCCAAGTATAACACAAGGTCCTTTCACTACATCAAAGTAAATGTTTTAAGGACTTATTCAAGGGCATTTTTAATGACACTATCCCTTTTCCCGTTGTCCCTCTCTTCCTTATTTCCCTACTCCTTCTTTCTACAAGTGCTCTTTGGCACTTGCCAGGCTTTCACTGTAAAAAAAAAAAAGAACCTGTTCTTAATGTCTTGTCTGGTTAAATAAAGGTTAAAAATAAAAAGAATAAAATAAAAAATAAACAATAAAATAAAAATAAATAGAGTAAAATGAACAAATGCAGGATATCTTTGTATGCTGTAGCATTACAGTTTCTCTCTAATTAATACCCCTTTTCCATCAAGTTAACGCAGGTTCTTGAACCAGTTCTGTTCAGGATACCCGAAACCTTCTGTCTGATCATCGAACCGGCCCACATTTTCAGAGGTTTTGAGTGGAACCATGTCAATCTTCTACCAGTCTGTTGTTGCAGGAGCTATCTTCAATGCAGCAATCTGTTGGGGTAGCAGCATCAGAAGGCTGATCGAGAAGGCTGGCTCAGTTTCGCTGCTCAGCGGATGTGAGGTGATGGTTGAAAGGAGGTCACTAAACAAAATCACTGCTATTTTGGACAACACATCACACCCCCTTCATGACCTGCTGGTAAATCAGCAGAGCACTTTCAGCAACAGACTCATTCAGCTCCCCTGTAGCAAGGAACGGTATAGGAGATCATTTGTATCAACAGCGAACACTTTCACGGTGCCAGGACATTACTGTATAATGAACCACTTCAGGACAGGTTCACTGAGCACTGCTGGACATTATTATATCTCTCTGCTCATATTGCTGTGAACTGCACTGCCACTTCTATCTATACTTGCACATCCAATATTTATATAATTATACTTTCCACGGCAGATCTGTACGATATTCTTATTACATAATTTCAACCTCTACTTTGTATCTGTGCAATTATGTATGTAACACTTTGATAATACAGTAATGCTTTGCTCGTTTATTGGTTATTATATTTTTCTGTACTTACGTACACTTACTCTACACTTGCTGCTGTAATATATGAATTTCGCTCTGGGATTAATAAAGTGATCTATCTATCCATCCATCCATCCATCCATCCATCCATCCATCCATCCATCCATCCATCCATCCATCTATCTATCTATCTATCTATCCATCTATCTATCTATCTATCCATCCATCCATCCATCCATCCATCCATCCATCCATCCATCCTATCTATCTTTCCATCTATCTAAGCAGTAGTAGCAATATAGTGAATTGCACTGATTACCTGCAAAGTGTAAAATTTATGTCCATGCTTTTTCCCATGCTTTACAATGCACACACATCTCTCTCTCTGATTTCTCAGTTAACCTCTCCACTGTTACCTTCTCTCTCTTTTTAAACTGTAGAATATGTCATGGCCACTGTGGTTTGCATGGGAAAACCTGCCATTTTTTCTGGTTACGAAGCAAATTATTTTTGGTCAGATTCAAAATCAGATGCACAAACTGGACCAAAACCGGTTTCATTCATTCACTCATTAGTTATCTAAGCCACTTTTCCTACTTTACAGGTCTCCAGTACAATGCAGGGCAGACTGAACCAGTTCCATGTTGTTGGAAAAGGGTTATAAGAGGCTCAAACAAGTTTCAGCATGACAATGCCCCTGTGCACAAATCAAGCTCCATGAACACATGGTTTACCAAGGTTAGCATGGAAGATGGGTCAATGAGGTGTCCAAAATTCTGCCTATACTGTGTACCTCTGCTCAGTATATCTCAACTTCTGTAGAGGTGCCGTAACTTGATATAATCTCTTACTGAGCAGTGCATTTCATGTCAAATAGGATGTGTAAACACTTTCTCAGCGATGTGAAATGTTAGCTATGCTATGTTTGTTTAGATATATCCCTCACTATATGACAAAATAATACGTCAAAATATTAAGCAACTATCTGGGGTGTTACTCTGTGTTGACACCACTTCAATTACTCCATGCTGTTTGCTAGGCATTGTCTATAGAAAATATGTGATGCCACCAGTGTGACCACCGACCTCGGATGCCTTCCTGGTAAAGATGTATTCCGGCTTATAAATAAAAAGATTCTTGAAGGATAAACCCGGGTATAAATTGCATCTGTGCCATGCAGGGCTGTCACCTTGTGTCAGGATGATCGACCAGCCATGATTTTTTGTAACTCTTGCTGTATTAACTGTGAAAGCACTACTGCCATTCTATTTGTTGCTTTATATTGCTGATTATCTTGTTGAAACGCTTGCATGCGCTTTGACATTTTTACAGTATGATAATTTCACTCAAATATAACATTATACTATAACATACAAACACTATAAGAGGTGGTTAAAAATTCAAGGGCAAATGCATTATACACTATAAAGAGCACTCAGATATGTCCTGAATTTAATGTTACACTGGATTTATACTTTAGCAATAGTTTGAAACAATTTCTAAATCCTTTTTATACTTTCAGCTTATGGTAATTTGAGGGTGTAGGTCTCGGTGTATGAAAATGAACAAAAAAAAAAGAAAACAAAAAGATTTAATCCCATCCATATTTAAATTGTTCTATTTTCCAAGGTCATGGCACGGAAATGTGAGCAAGAGATTTTCTGTGCTTATTCATCACTGATAAAAAAAACCCAGTACTGACATTGAGAGAACACAAGGGAAATAGGATTGCTATCAACTTTAATTTCAGCACTGGCTTCTTTAAGGTAATAAAATACTCCCACCCTGCCGATTTGTTCTGATTGCAGGAGGATACAAAGTTTCATGGCAGGAGCCATTTTGCTCCTAATATATTAGGTTCATGATATTATCAGGGGCTGAAAAGTATTTGGGTCATAAATCAGAACAGGCAAAGCCTTGTACTGAGAATGCAGAAATGTTATTGCTGGTTAATGACAAAACTGCAGATTATGATGTAAAGAGACCTACGTCACGGGAAACATATGGCTGTAATGACGTGTTGTTGATGTGCTGTAGTGATATACATTAGTCATGTAACATTATTCGTTGAGACATTAAGAGAGAACGGCTGGTAAACTACCAACAAAATATGTGTCAGTCTGGGAAAACCAGTCTGATATCACTGTGGCTGAATTCTGGAAAATAAAGAAAATTCGGTTTTGACCGAAACTGAGTTTGCGTAACAGTCTAATATACTGTATATTGTGTACATTATTTATATAATCATATACACTCTACATGTCTATGATGCTCCTGCAATGTCACTTCATCATCAAAACAGAGAAGAGCACCAACACACTTTGTATGGATGACAAACACAACAGAAGTCAGTGAATTAATCAGCCATTATTTCCCCACTGATGGAGAGAGATCAGCTGAGTGAAGACACAGTGATGAGGCTTGTATTTAGTAGGGGTGGGAATCTTTTACTATCTCACGATTCGAGCAGATTCCGATTTTTGGGGTCACGATTCGATTCAAAATCGATTTTCGATTCAAAACGATTTGATTCATAATGATTTCTG
>JAOVVH010166763.1:0-11073 GCA_028566435.1 Scorpiodoras heckelii | reverse complement strand
ATGAATATAAGGTTGTACTTTCCAAATGACCTCTTTATCACAATATTATTAGGACTTCACTTTGGATGAACTTTCTGTAGAGGATCTCACTAGTAGTAGTTGTGTAGGAGTGTGTTCTGGTAACTGGGTTGAGTGAAATGTAAATTCACAACTGAAATGTAAATTTTTTCATGACCTATAATGGATTCCTCATGGAAAAGGATGTTTTCTTCAGAAGATGTTGAATAGTCTCATACATCGATGCAAACATTACAAGATTTTAATGCATTTTAATTATTAAAGCATAATTGTAGTGGGTTGGGATGGATAAAAAAATGCTGTTTTATAACATTTACCCATTATCTTACATTATTAGCTAAGAACATTGAGCCTGAAAGAAGCCATTTTTGTAACAGCATCCCGAATGCCCTTTCCACAAGTGTCCTCAACCAGTCAAGCTTGATCTGTAGCATTTTTTTTTTTACAGACAGCTATGCATTACTAAACGCTCTACGCCATCGGAGTTTAATATGAAAGACACTGTTGCAATGGCACAGTTACAGTATACAGTACACCACCCATACCACTATGAGTAATAGCATGTAATATACAAGATATGCCTATTTGCACAGTAATACTGTACTCTACAAGCATAACATTTCCAATAGAGTGAAAGAATTCAGACGGAAACCTGTCGGAGATTCAATGGGTGCCTTGTGAGAAATCCTCTAGCAGTATTCAGATTTGTAAATAAAACGTTTCAGTCTTTTCCATACATGCACTGCTCTAACGTTTGATGTAACACATTCCCCTGCCCCTATTTCACTCTTCAACTCTTCAACTCTTCAACTTCTACCTAGCGAGCAAATCGGCGTTTTCCTGCGAGAATGAGCTCCAGATGACTGTATCCAGGTAAACACAGACTTTCAAGGATTATAAACAATATGACAAACTCTGTTTTTTTGAGAACCAAGCCCCTTGTCCTCTACTTTCCTTTCTGCTGCATAATGACACGTTAGTCTGCTTTAAAGAAAGGGATTTGCAACCTTTCAAATACATCTGAACACATCTGATAACCTAAATGAGAGGATGACTGATTAAAGTGTCCTGAATAAATAACGAAAGGAAGTGGTGAGTTCTACTCTTTTGTACTTTTCCCCCTGTTTTTGTAAAGCAAGGCTGATCAGTCCACACCCTGTTGGCATTGCCTTGCATAAAACACTGCCAATAACACGGACAGGATGTGTTTGGATTAGATCGCCTGCTCTGTCTTCGGTTTTGTCTCTCTTGGTTGTACCACGGATTCAGTGTATTTTTTGTAAACTGCATAAAATGGATCTGTGTGGATTATAATAGGAATAATGTATCATGTAAGAAGAAGAAGAAGATGTTGGGACTTAACAAAGAGTAGCACTTCCAATAGTTGATTTGTTAGGAGACGTCATTTTTCCACCACAGGTTTCCTGCAGTTTCAGGACACGGAGCTTTCCCAGCTTTCTGAGCTTTCCCACTAGACCTGGACTTATTCACAGTATAACAACAACGGAGTTCAGAATTAGATAATTACAGTGATGGGTCATTCCTAATTTATTATTTGTCAGCAATTAATAATCGCTTGGTATACCTTATAAACAATCAGCAATCATACTTCATTCTAGCAAGATAATCGCAGCTAGCTAGAATCTACGGTAAACGTGGCCTGATTCGGTAATGGCTAGCCTAGCTCGCTAATAGTTCAACCAACACAATGAAAATACTCGTTATTCTTTGTTTACTGATTACATCGAATCGGGGAAGACCAACCACTTTATCATGTTTTATGACAGTTCATTTATCATAACAGTATGATTAATTGGGGGTTGGGGGGTGTATTGGTTGGTTTTGGCAACCGACCCCCACCATTTCCCTAATTGTTGGCAAATTGCTGTGGTTATAAATGGTATAAAACACTTCAGGATGTGCTGTGTTATTGGAAAACCATTAACTTCATCGATTACTTTCCAATAACTGCACGGCTCGGAGTGTTACCGCTGTAGAACTGGGAATGTTTCTGTTTTATACCCTCGATTACTGAACTAACCCTTATATTTTGGTGAGCTAGACAAGTTTGTCTGCTGTAGTTTAAGGTGTTTCTTCTTGCCGTTAACAGCCTCAGCCTTCCCACCATCACTACTACCACAGCTATGACTAGTATAAATCCCTACATCGGCAACCTCACTAGCAGAAGTTCTGCTACATTATAATCCATTGCCTGATGTTCACACATCTAAAGACATATAAATCACAGATAGGGGTTTTAAATGGTAGGTGTGGGACTGTTTTTTGTTGTTTTTTTTTACATCAAAGTGACCCCGGGGAAAAAAACACAACATATGGGACATATCTGAGCTCTGAGTTTGATATCTTGAAGCATTTATGAGTGTTTTCTCTCTCTCTCTCTCTCTCTCTCTCTCTCTCTCTCTCTCTCTCTCTGTCGAACTCTTTCTCTTTTCTTGTTCTCTACAAGACACGAGGCCTCCCTTTTTCCTCTGCATGGAAAATGGATGCTGTGGTTACATGACCAGGGTGGATTATAAAACACTGACCCATGGTTTGTGTGTGTGTGTGTGTGTGTGTGTGTGTGTATGCACTTCTGACCTGGTTTATTGGTTGTTATGTACAGTATATTTACTATATCTTAGCTAATAAATGGTAGAAGAACATGTTGCTTTGTGTTTTATCATAAACACTTTGGCAATTCTGGATCAGAAATGGACAAATGCTTCATAAATACGGTTTATGACAGTATTAGCTGTAGACTGTGGGATGGATAGTTACCCAGAAGCCTTTGCAGCTTTTTTTGATCTCTTTGTGTAATTGACTGAACGTTGCTGTTAAGGTGCTACAGAGAGAAAGTGAATGGTGGAAGGAAATGTGTGTTTACGGAGGGTATTACACAAAGAAAGTAAAAGAGAACAGATGTGTGTGGTTTTACTGGGAAGTGTCACAAAGAGTGAAAGAGAATGGGGGAAAGGAAGAGAAAGTGTGTGTGTGTGTGTGTGTGTGTGTGTGTGTGTGTGTGTGTGTGAGCTTGGAGCCATTACAGAGAGAGTGTATGAAAGAAGAAAGAGTGTGTGTGTGGGGGGGGGGTTTATGTGAATACACTGTTTGAATAGCAGTGTAAGTGAGCTGCCCTATTCTCTCTGCGTCTTTTCTCCAACTTTCACACACCAACACCTCCCCCTCTCACCCAACTCCACCTTCCATTGTGACATAGCTCCCAAACCGACCAACCAGGCGTGGACAGAGGCGGATTTTGGTCCAGAGTATGTCCAATGAGCTACGTCAAGGGCGAAGAATCTAAAATTCAGTTCCCGTAAAGGTAAGTGAAGGGACGTCATATTTCCCAGCACACAGATGACTCTCATCCTCACTGTCCAAAATGTGTTGAATTTACACTTGTTAGGAATGCCATCAGCTATCAGTTAAAGTGAACAGAGGTCTGGAGTTACAGTAAAATGTTGCAATAGTGTAAGATGAGTAAAGAATAACAGCCAGATTTTTAAGTGAATACACAAACACGATTATTAAAAAAATGGCCTCTAGGACAGATGATGGTTGTAAAGAATTATGGTTTTGGCTGGGAAACTTGGCACATGCCAAGGGCCCTGTGCATCAAAGAGCATTTGATTATGAGAGGAATAAGATCAAGTCCAGCCTGTTTCTGAGCAAATCCCACCCTCATCTATTTGAGCTTCATGATATGTTTTGGTTGGTTGATAAGGGTGGGGATGTGTTTTGGATTCATGCTAGCACCTCCTGAAGCAAACAATAGTTCAATTGAAAACAATTTTGCCTGAAATTATGAATTTTTTATGGCAAGTTGGCATCTAGAAGGTGCTTTCCCCAGTTTATTACATTCATTTGAGGAGTAACACCATCTAGTGAATAATGTTCAAAGCAAAACTCTAGAGATTCACTAGCCAATATCTTCTGATGCCAAGGCTCAAACTTTACAAACTTTCACACCCTGCATCACTTCTACATTCTTTAGATGTTCACTAAATTTTGTGAAATTTCATCCATAGGAGGTGCTGCAACTGACACGTCAATATCTTAAGTACTGCCTAAGCTGTAATCATGAAATTTCAAACTCTGCATCAATACCACATTCTTTTGATGTACAGAAAATATTGTAAAATTTTGTCCACAGGAGGTGCTGCAACTTACAAGTCAATATCCTAAGAACTGCTTAAGCTGTAATTATGCAATTTGACACCCTGCGTCAATGCAAGATTGGCCCACCAAATTTGGCCCACCAAATTTAGTGAAATTTCGTCCATAGTAGGCACTGCAACTTAAATGTAGATATTGTAAGAACTGCTTAAGCTGCAATTATGAAATTTCACACCCTGCATCACTATATCTTTCTTTAGATGTACACCAAATATTGTGAAAGTTCATCCATGGGGTCGCTGCAAATGACACATTTCAACATCTCAAGAATGGCTTAAGCGACAGTTTTGAAATTTGTTATACTTATTTCCCTTTTTCTTGCTCTTTATCTATACGGAGGTCATATTATGCACCATATAAATGTTGTTTCCAAATGGAGACTCTTTCAGGAAGCTAAGAACCCTTGTCAGTCAATATTTGAAGAAGTGCCAGTCTTTGATTAAGAGTTTCGTTGATGCTGTCGCAAAATCTAAGACTAGAGTTAATATGTGGCAGATGGAGACTCTTAGCTAGCTAACAATTATATGGCAGTATATTGTCATGTTTAAAAGAACCTCTGGATCCTAGAATCTGTCATGTTTTCTGAGTTTTTTTTAACTGTAGATTGGACATGGACATTTTCTGTAATGTTAGTAATGTTACTTATACTTTGTAAAAGCAAACAGTAATTATATCATGTTTCAAGAAATTTTTTTCCAGATGTTGTTTTTGAAACAAGACAACTTGACCTTCGTAAAACCTGTACTGTTGACTTGGCAAACTTTCTGACTAAGCTCTCTCTTAACTGGGTAGCTAACCTAGCTTATGTTAGTGATGAAAACTGTGGTTGTTATGGCATCATTATATTTTGACAGGATTGGCTACTGTTCAGTATATCTGACAATATAATGGTTCAACCTATGAGATTTTAATGTGAGCTTGGTTATTAGCAGTTAGCCTGGCAGTGAAGTTACCTATTAGAGAGGTCCTGGTGGCTTTTTAAAAAATATTAATGTATATTCATAGAACCTGGCACCTTTAAGGGGTAAAGCCATGAAAATGACATGTTCAGGAGTCCTTTAAGGCAAATGTGTGTGCACAGTAGATAATGCCAAGCAGTCACAAACTGTAATGAAACTCCAGCAACATGACAGCGTTATAAAAAAAACCAGAGCATGAGTCACTGAACTCAGGCTTTTAACAGGACTCTCACTGTCACTCAAACACACATCCTTTCTTTATTTAGAGGTAAGCAGTGTATCAGATTTCGTTTTCCCACATTTGAATGCAGAATGCTGTGAGAGCTCCTCCACAGACAATTCAGACTGTGAAAAAGAAGAAAACCTTGCACACTGTGCACACTTTATAAATGACTTGAACACTCTGGGTGTAACCCTCTAACATAGAGCTGTTGTCTATTTGAAAACCTATGGGTGTCAGACAATGTGTTTAAACTTGTACAATAATCCCAACCCAGCGTAATTAAAAACTATTTGAGTTACTCATTTACATTTACGGCATTTGGCAGACGCCCTTACCCAGACTAGTCCAATGTCTTAACTGCTGCACTACTACTTCCTTGGGTATTCTGGTAAAATACTCTCGAGGAAACAGTATTTGTTGTTTCGGTTCTGTGCATTGGATCTGAACTAAAGCAATACCAGTGAGGGTTGTATGGTGTAGTTTAGTTTTCTTCCTTTCTATTTTTATGATATTATTCTTCATTTTGTATTTTTTATGATACGATTTATTCATTAATTTGGAGTATTTAGAGTGTTCGGCGTATTAATGTGTCGCATATGCCACACCTCCTTTCTGTTATGCACACGTACTGTGTATGATGAAATTGCTGGACGAGGCCTGCCCATCATCTTCTCTATCTTTCCCTGTCTCTTTCTTATTTTTGTAACCTTAGTTGTTGTTATATATGGTTTAGAGTCTATATGTCTTAATATAGCATAAAAGCTGGTAGTCACGAGACATTATTTGGACTATGAATGGACGACGGAACTTCAGGTCCCAGGTTGTCATCTTCTTCCTGATGGTCATCCAGGAAACATTTACAACAATGTGCATTTCATGTTTGGTGGATCATCAACTTATAACACTTTTTCTTGGACTTTTCTTTCATCCATTCATTCATTCATTCATTCATTTTCTTGACCACTTATTCCTGTCCCAAGGGTCACGGGAGAGCCGATGGCTAGCCGGCGGCATAGGGCACAAGGCAGGATCAACCCAAGACAGGGTGCCAATCCATCATAGGGCACACAAACACACACATATACACACACTGACACACTAGGGGCACTTTAGAGACACCAGTTAACCTAATATGCATATCTTTGGACTGTGGGAGGAAACTAGAGTGCCCAGAGTAAACCCATGGGTTAAAAGACACGGTGACGACATGCAGACTCCACACAGAAAGGACCCAGACCACTCCACCCAGGGATTGAACCCGGGACCTTCTTGCCTTCTTGCTGTGATTTTCTTACCACTTTTCTTTCATTTTACCCTAATTTAGTCATCTTCCAACCCACATTCCCACCCACCAAACAGCTCTCGTCCACCAAGCTGTATGACATCTACCAACAATGGAGGGTGAATACTACTGTAACACGTATTTCCTCTGAGACACGTGAAGCCAGCCCATGACGTCTTTTTGACCTGCTAACACACTCAGAAGAGTTTCAAAGGATTATTTCAAAGGAAATAAATTTGATGCAATTTTTATAATTTTATACACGTTTTAGCAAATGAAAGCACAGTTCCCTCTTTTGCATTAGCTTAGACTTTACCCAGGAACTCATGGTTGAAAAACATCCTCTGTTCAGAAATATACAGACAAGACAGTACAAACCACTGATGTGTGGTGACATTCCTTACCTGTGACGTCAGTAAATATACTTGGACAGTTGTTTCTTAGCTAGCCATGTATTATCGTGTCATTCGTCCTTGCCCACAAATGTCCCAGGTTCTCAATTTGAGATGCAGAACTTGCATCTAGACCCAGATCCTGTTACACCTCACAAAGACCAGAAAAAAACAGTAAAGAAGGACAAAGCATAGAGATTTGAAATGTTAGAAGCAAAAAGACAGCAGCTAGTCTACAGCTAGCAGCTGACAGATTGTAAAAGATCACAAGGGCTCACAGAGCTTTCACAAGATGTTCAGTTTTCTTGACAGTTTGTCACTATAAAGAGAAGAAAATGCCAGTATGGGCTTGACTTCAAAAAGTAATCCAGTGAAAAGCTTGGAGAACAGAAAGGTATAAGGTTCCACAAATGTATGTAGTACAGATACAAACAAAAATCTAGAGAGTACTGGGTCATATGGACACATGAGGCAAGAAGTATTCATACAGCATTTCTAAAAAAGACTTTCAAGCTCTGTTTTTGCAATCTCAGAATTGGATACTCACCGTTTTTGCTTAATACACATAACATCACAGCATAAAATGGAGTTTTAAAATTAGCTAAATGTCTAGTTAGAAGAAGTTGAATAACATTAGATCCTAAAACACTAAAAACTAAGCAAGTGATCCTAGCATTACAATGTTTTATTTCGGTGCTTCATTATGGTTATGAAACCTTTGCTAGATTAATTGGCATAAGGTGTAGACATTAAGACATTGCTGATTTCCTTCATGTAGGACTTTATATTAAATCTTCCAGTGTCTGGCCCTTGCTGTAGCTATGATGGCTTGTAACATTCAATTTGCATCCAACTTAAACAGATCTGAAACACCTTTTCCAGCCTATATGTCCAAACATTACAGTCAAGTCCATTAAGAGAACATTGGCACTGCAGACACAAAATACACACTTAGGAAACTTCATTAGTTGACAACTGATCAGATTATAAAATTCTAACTTTCTACTGAATGCTATATGTTATATCAGGAAACTTTAATATTCGTGATATACAATTACATTTACATTTATGGCATTTAGCAGATACTCTTATCCAGAGCGACTTACAAAAGTGCTTAGTCAGTAACTTGGACTATCCAATGCTAGTGCTGGTAGACCTCAATTCAAGATACTCTGAGCTATGATATGGCTAGAAATTAACCATACAATACCTAATAAAAATGACAAGCAAGAACAGAGAACAGTCTGGTCGCTTTGCTACCATTTGTCCTGGATGATGGTGGGTCAGGCTGAGCCGTACTTGATGCACGAAGGGCTCGGGGTACGCATCGGGCTTTGACCATTGCCATCAGGTAAGGACGGGCTGGACCATTTTTGGCTTTGTAGGCCAGCATCAGGTTTTTATATCCGATGGGAGCTGCTACAGGAAGCCAGTGAAGCGTGCGCAGTAAGGGAGTGACATGGCTGAACTTGGGAAGGTTGAATACAAGTCGAGCTTCAGCATTTTGGATCAAATTGCAGGGGCCTGATGGGACTCATAGAAAGAGAGTTGCAGTAGTCAAATCTTGAGATCACAAGAGACTGAACGAGTACCTGGGTGGCCTCACTCGACAGAAATGGTTGAATTCTCCGAATGTTGTAAAGGAGAATTCTGCATGAACGGGTCAGGATCGCAACATGAGCCACGGAAGAAAGCTGATCGTCTACACCTACCACGGGCTTCTGAAGATGGAGGGATCAGGGTGTTCTTCAGTAAGTGATTCAAAATTAGGAACATTTCTATCCTTGAAAGTCAATATTAAATACAACATATACGTAGTCCAAATACGTCAGCCTAAATTATTTAAGTAATGAGTCATGATAACTTCCTTTTTTCATTCACCTTAACTTAATAAATTAAATTTTCCGATTTCAATTTTTGAATTACTTTAATGAGGTGGAAATTTACAGGAGTCAAATGAGCTCGACACTGGGAGTTATGGCTGTGACTAAACACTCTGAGTGTGTCACTGTATTAATGCCCCACAGGAGGAGCACTTTGTTTTTAATTTTTTTTTTAGCAATATGATGGTCCTTTTTGATAATCCAGATTATCCAGATGCAGTGCTAATTAAATCATAGAGAATTCATTATCATATTCAATGTTTCATCCAAGAAAATACCGATAGAGATAATGCCTCAGGAGTGTGTGTTTGCTGATATTGTGGCAATTGCCACCGGATCATAGGGAGTAGGAAGAGACCTCCGGGTTTACGGAGCGATGTAGTGGGAGGTCAGGACTCTGTGCAGGACACTCGAGTTCTTCCACTCCAACCATAACACACCATGTCATCATGGAGCTCGCTTTGTGCACAGGTGCAGTGTCATCCTGGAACAGGTTTTGGGCTTTTTAGTTCCAGTGAAGGGAAACTGTAATACTACAGTATACAAAGACATTCTAGACTATTATGTGCTTCCAACTTTGTTTCGGGAAGAGCCACATGGGTGTGGTGGTCAGGTGTCCACGAACGTTTGGCTATATAATATACACTTAAGTACCAGAAAAACAGGTATAGAAGTGAATACTTGGTAGGTCCCCCACAGGATCATGGAGGGAACGTTGCACAGTCCTCAAGCAGATGTTTATTGAGGCCCCAGCACTGAATTCCTATTTTACTTGAGGAAGTGTTCCACGCCTATCACGTGAAACGATTCTTGCCAGTTGACTCTGGTCACGTTCACCCAGAGTCATTTTACGGCCACACTGCTTGCATAAGTTCGAGGTTTTGCCAGAATTCTTATAGTCACGATACACACTTGAAATGCTCATACATGAAAATTCAAACTTTGCTCCTACCTCCGAAATGCTACGACCCATTTCATGAGCTCTAACTATTAAACTGTGTTGAAAATCACAAAATCATGATAACTTGCTATTCTCACAGCAGAATCAGCTCTAGAAGCTTCCACAGATGTCTACTGCTTTATATAGACACTGGCAGAGGTAACTAATGATGTGCATAGGTGGTGTTGCTATGTATTTTGCATAGGCTACCAGTTTTTCTGGTATTTCAATGTAGATAACCAAATCTCCACATACTACCATAATTTTCTTTCAAGTCAGATTTACTATAATTTTTTTAAGGCAAGGATGTATTCTCAATATCAAATCCAATCAATAGCTAGTGTATGAAAAGCAAACATTCTACATGACACAGTATTGGTTATAAATTTCATAGCCATAAAAATGTTCCCACTAATACAGAGACACTTATGTTTAAGACACAAAGGCATTTAGGAAAGCAGCTCTATATTCAATATTGGTGTCTAAGTAAATAGTGAGATCAAGTACCAAGTCCAGACACGGGCTGAGAATATGAACAATATGCAAATTAGCTGGAAAAAAACAAATTTCATGACACGATTCAATTGAATGCATTTAAGCATTTCTTCCTAGAATTTCAGCCTTTAGGCTTAGAATAAGAAATCCTAACCTCTGACCTCTGACATTCTTTCTGACTGCCACTGATCACATTTGGTTTCCCACGGTGATGCCTGAAGAAAGAAGGACTGAGTCATAATTAACACAGCTGAGTACCTGTCTCAATCAGACACTGGCGTCATTTGTGTCACATCTGCATTACTGTGTGAAACGTGTCACGAAATGGGTGCAATACACTCGCAGGAAATTCAGAACTATTAAAGTCATGACCATAATGAGCCAATGTAAGGAAGTAACAATTAATACAGTTATGCAAGGAATGAAAGTGAAGAATAATCCAGGACAGGGCGGTGTGACGTGGCCTGGCATGAAGCGGTCCTGAAGTTGTTTCGTTTCAATAACACCATGCCCTGAAGTGTTTTACTCTTCTTTTTTTTACCACAGCACATTGCCAATAACTCCATTTTTATTCACTTAAAATTTTTGTCACTGTGCACACAGCAAAATTGAACCTCTGATTTTAACCCATCCGTGCAGTGAGACACACTAGTGAAGACACCTGCCCGGAGTGGTGGGCAGCCCTAGCCAGCGCCCGGGGAGCCA
>JAOVVH010166750.1:0-11073 GCA_028566435.1 Scorpiodoras heckelii | reverse complement strand
ACACACACACACACACACACACACACACACACACACACACACACACACACACACACACACACACGCACACACACACAGAAGTATAACACATAAGAGACACAATAAGGACACATTTCCTGTATTTTATTACATAAAGATATGTCAGCTATAGGGCCTATTAATTGCAGTTGACATACAAGGAATAAATTATATATTCACTCTTCCTTTCATATACTAAACATTTCTTTTTATAGATATGTACTGCAGATTAAGACATAAATGAGGCCGCATTAGTACAAGTGAGTTTTATATTTTAATTTGTCAGTGCTATGTGGGTGTACAGCATTACACCTGCAACATTAACTAACAGCACGCTTTCTCTCTATGTTTACACACATATGCACTCCTGATACAATCTGGTTTGCTTGCTTGCTTGCTCATTCAAGGCAAGACTCTGTCTTTTTGATTTTGCACTGATCTTTCTCTGTTTCTCTCTTTCTCTCATACTCTGTCTCCTCTGGGACATTAAGACTGAGATGGATGGTAAGTAGAGCTCTGTGGTCTGGTCCGTCAAACAGGCTGATTTATGGGGGTCTGTCTTGCCCTGTAGACCCCTTGTGCAAGCTTCTCTCCACTGGCAATTGTCTCTACCCATTTTGGCCTGAGGATGCTGATGCCAGGCACAGAGTGACAACTTCTGGACAAATAGAGAATTGATAACTCCCTAGCTCCCTTAAAGACAAGAAGCCACAAGCCATAGAAGCACGGAACAGAGAGAAAGGGAAGAAAATAAATAGACCCATCTCTCTGCTGCTGAACCAGCAATGATCTCTGAGGAAAACCCTTTTATTCTCAGTTTTGTTTGTGCCAGTGTCAGAATATCATTGGCTACTAACCTTGCCCATTATATTCCATTATGAACAGGCCTGAGAGGGAAACAACATAAAAGCCAAAACACAAATGGTATTTTAAATTTTAAATTTTAGATACCATTTTAAAATGTACACATTTAAAGTTGTTCCTAATAGAGAATACATAAATGTTATTTATTTAAAAGTGAAGCCTAGTTTACCCAGATATGATTTTCTCTTAGAATCAATTAGTTTGAGTGGAACTTACTACAGCCTTTTCTTAATAAAATATTCTAATAAAGGTTTTTATGCTTCTACCTAAGATGAGGAGGAGTGATTGAATGAGGAGTGATTTTATGAGAAGTAAAGGGGCTTAGTTCAAATCCCATGGATCTGAGGACGTTTAATGTATAAATATTAAGACTTTGTTTTTGTTTTCCTTCCGAACATTAAAACGAGTGCTGTCATGTGATAAATCTTTTTAAATCGCGCGTTAATCGTGGTTTTAATGCACATTTTGATTTGCGTTGTACATGCAGGTCAGCATCGTAGGGCCATTGAAAATGTTGTTGCAGTTTATCACTGGTCTATTTTAAGAGAAACAATTGTTGAACGTTGCCTCATTCTTCACTTGACTTTATTTCATAAAAGTGAAATATTAAAGATGATTGATGTCTTTTAATTTTTTAATATAAAAAAAATAGTTTTTGTCTTTTGTTCATCTGATATACTGATTAGAGTTGTAGTTTAAATAAAATGCATTGATTTGCCAATTCAAATTAAAGTAACGCAGCACGTTGCAAACCGAAGAGTAAGATTACGGTCCAAGCACAACCAAAACATACATTAAAAAGTTAAAATTCATCACCCATAGTTCATAGACGTTTCATCACATTTATTTCAAAAGTGCCTTCAGCATACAAAATTAGGCTGAAGAGTTTAGGCGTGATCCAGAGTCTATCCGCTGTTGATGACGATGCAGGGCGTCCAAATAGAGAGGTTTAAGTGACCAAGTTCCCTATGAAGAGCCCTTGGGATTCTGTACCTTGTGTCGTGTGTAGGTAGATCAAGGATCCCGGCTATTGAAATGCAGCCTAAAACAAGTAAAATAATGGTCAATGTGTTTACTGATGGCGCCACTGGTTTGCATAATTTAACTAATTTGTAATTTGCATTAAAATTTTTAGTGGCATAAATTTTTTTAATCGCGATTAATTCTTATATGTTCTTAATGCGTTTGTTAATGCGTTAATTTGACAGCACTAATTAAAACAAATTAACAAGATTTTTTTCAAGAGTAGGATTCTTTTCTACTCTTACAAAAATACATGCAAGCATAGATTTACAAGATTATGCATCTGCACAATGTTTTTGCAAACAAAATGCACATTAGATGGCAGTTGTAGGTGCAAGTTCCTTTATTTTTAAAACTGACAAATCAAAAATGCAAGGCATATAGGGTCACCAATATTTGCTTCAAAGGCGCTGATGGGTTTTTTGTGCCCAGATGTCCTGTCACTTGGGATGTGTGTGCCCGAGTCATGAGCTTGTCTTGAAGATATGGTGGTACATAGTTTCTGCCAGCTGAATATAGAGAGTGTACTTTTTGGTCAGTGGTGTGGTCAAGTTCTTAGTCCACTACCTGTAACAAAATGAACTCCTCATTGGCCTTTTTAAAGAGGGGTGGTATAAAGTTTTACTACCTTACTTTTAAGCTCTTATCTTTGTCATTATAAATTATAGCCATACATGCAGTATCTTGTTCACTATCCAGATCTTCTATCATGTGAGAATACCTACATATTTAAAAAAAAAAAAAAAAGAGTCTTTATAGCAAGGAAAAAACATTGTATCACATGAAATAGTTGTTTTTACATGTATTTGAACATACAATGCCAGCCGTAGCGATATCTTTTTATAATTATATAGGGATGATTGTGTACAATGTGAAAATATCAGAACCATTATGGTGATACTCTATGTCTAAGACAATTTGAAAAAAAATATATATGTGCTTAGTGCCTAAGAGAAATAAATGTCATTGTTCTATTCACTGACATTTTGTCACTGGATCATTGAATGAAGAATGTGCTTCATTTTAAACAGATAAACAAACAATATTTACATATATCTTACACAACTGAAAATAAGTAAAGTAAGTACAGTGTTGCAACTGTAAGAGCATGCAAATAAAATAATAATAATAATAAGAAAAAAAATATACAAGGTGATACCAGCTGAGAATGCCAAGCAAAGAAACATTCTCTTGAGACAACTCCCCACAGTGGCACATCAAATTTTGAGCACAGGCATGCAGTGTCCATCTTTTTGCATCACTTGCGACCACCTGGGATCTGGTAAAGTTTATGGCCTGCTGGGCCAACATCAGAGCCAGTTTCCAGATGAAAGATCACATAAGACTTCAGTCACCCATCAAGGTGTGACTTTGGGTGCACTCTGTAGTATAGGCAGGAGTTCACAATTGCAATATCCAGTAAATCCAGCTGTAGTTTGATCTGACAAATCCACTATACCCGTGAATTTGTTGAAATTGTCCATTTGTTGAAATGAGCCATCTTGCTGCTTTTGTTTTCTGGAGACAAAGTAAGCATTATGGACAGGGGAACAGATGGAGCCCTCTTTTGTGTCTATCCATTTGACAAATAATGGATAGACATATATACAGTGCTGTGACAAACTATTTTCCCCCTTCCCAATTTATTCTAGTTTTGTTAATTTGTCACATTTAAATGTTTCAGATCATCAAACTAAATTTAATATAAGATACAGACAACATGAGTAAGCACAAAATACCACTTTTGAATGATCATTCCCTTTTTTGAAGTTCAAAATTTATTGAAAATCTATATCACCCATGTGAAAAATAATTGCCCCCTTAGCTACCAAGTCAAACAGTTAACCAAATTGAATTAACTATTGGGTTTAATTTCAGTAGCTACACCTTGGCATGATCATGCTGAATCTAAACATCACTTAAATAGAAGCTGTCTGCAATGTGAAGCAAGCTAGAAGGTCTCAAAAAGCAGCACATGATGCGACGTTAAAAAGAGATTGAAATACAGATGTGAAAAAAGTCACTGAAATCTACCAGTCTGGAACAGGTTACAAAGCCATTGCTAAGGCTCTGGGACTCCAGAGAACCACAGTTAAATGTGTAGGACAAATTCCTCAGTGTGCAAGCACAGTAGGTCAATACTTCACTTATATTCACTTAAATTCACTTTTCAATACATCAATTTCATCAATAGACACATGTTTTCTGGGATGAAAAAAAGCCATCCATCCATCCATCCATTTTCTTCCACTTCATCTGGGACCGGGTCTCAGGGGCAGCACACTGAGCAGGGACACCCAGACTTCCCTTTCCCCACACACTTCCTCCAGCTCTTCTGGGAAGATACCAAGGCGTTCCCAGGCCAGCCGAGGGACATAGTCCCTCCAGCATGTCCTGGGTCTTCCCCGGGGCCTCCTCCCGGTGGGGTATGCCCAGAACACCTCCTAAGGGAGATGTCCAGGATGCATCTGATACAGATGCCCGAGCCACCTCAGCTGGCTCCTCTCAATGTGGAGGAGCAGCGGTTCTACTCTGAGCCCCTCCCAGGAAACTCATTTCGGCCGCTTGTATCTGGGATCTTGTTCTTTCGGTCATGACCCAAAGTTCATGACCATAGGTGAGGGTAGGAACATACATTGACTGGTAAATTGAGAGCTTTGCCTTTTGGCTTAGCTCCCTCTTCACCACGACAGACCAATACAGTGACCGCATTACTGCAGCCATTGCACCGATCTGCTGTGGTAAATTGAGAGCTTTGCCTTTCGGCTTAGCTCCCTCTTCACCACGACAGACCAATACAGTGACCGCATTACCGCAGCTGCTGCACCAATCCACCAGTCAATCTCACGCTCCATCCTCCCCTCACTTGTGAACAAGACCCCAAGATACTTAAACTCCTCCACTTGAGGCAGGAATTCTCCCCCAACCTGGAGGGGGCAAGCCACCTTTTTCCAGTCGAGAACCATGGACTGGGACTTGGAGGTGCTGATTTTCACACTCAGCTGTGAACTACCCCAGTGCATGCTGAAGTTCCTGGCCCAAAGAAGCCAACAAGACATCACCATCCGCAAACAGCAGAGATGAAATCCAGTGGCTCCCAAACCAGATCCCCTCCAGCCCCTGGCTGCACCTAGAAATTCTGTTCATAAAAATTATGAAAAGAACCAATGACAAAGGGCAGCTGTGCCGGAGTCCAACATGCACTGGGAAAAAGTCTGACTTACTGCCGGCAATGCGAACCAAACTCCTGCTCCGGTCGTACAGGGACTGTACCGCCCTCAACAGAGGGCCACCAACCCCATACTCCCGAAGCACCTCCCACGGAATATCACAAGGGACACAGTCAAATGCCTTCTCCAAGTCCGAAAAACACGTGGACTGGTTGGGCAAACTCCTATGAACCCTCAAGAACCCTGTGGAGGGTATAGAGCTGGTCCAGTGTTCCATGGCCAGGACCGCTTTGTTCCTCCTGAATCCAAGGTTTGACTATCGGCTGAATTCTCCTCTCCCGTACCTTGGCATAGACTTTCCCAGAGAGGCTGAACAGTGTGATCCCCCAATAGTTGGAACACCTCCTCTGGTCCCCCTTTTTAAAGAGTGGGAACACCACCCCAGTCTGCCAGTCCAGAGGCACTGTCCCCAACTGCCACGTGATGCTGCAGAGGCGTGTCAACCAGGACAGCCCTACAACATCCAGAGACTTGAGGTACTCAGGGCGGATCTCATCCACTCCCGGTGCCTTGCCACCAAGGAGCTTCCAAACTACCTCAGTGACTTCAGCTTGGGTAATGGATGAATCAGCCTGATTAAAAGCTCTGCAAGCAATTTTAATGCCATCCATCACTTGATTGATTTTTGCTGGCTTGTTGTAACCTGCTGTTCCTCTGTTTGAATTATTTTTGGAGGTCTGGGTCACTGGTGTGCATGCTCCAACTGATTTTTTTTTTTCCTCTGGACATAATCCTCCTTATTAAAGGAATCTGCCAGTCATTATCAACTTTCCAGTAATCTTGAACATGAGGACAGTAGGTGATAACCATAAATTCCAGAATAGCACAAAATCTCAAAAATTCTGCAAAACCCTTAATGTTCATACTTATATTTTGTCCTTTCTATTCAGCATGGTTGTTTGTGTTAATGTACAAAGTGGCATTGATCTCTCTTGAGAAAAAGAGAGAAAAATACACTATTGTCCAGTGTTACATCGGACATGGACTCTGGGTTCCAGGCAAGAATGAATATGAGGGTGAATGGCACAGAATCTTCCATCCATTATCTTAACAACTTATTTCTGTTCAGGGACATGGGAGAGCCGGTGCCTAGCTGGCGGCATAGGGCACCAGGCAGGATCAACCCTACACAGGCCACCAATCCATCGTAAGGCACACACACTCACACTAGGTGCACGTTAGAGACACCAGTTAATCTAATATGCATGTCTTTGGACTGTGGGAGAAAACCGGAATGCCCAGAGTAAACCCACACTGACATGGGGAGGACATGCAGACTTCTCACAGAAAGGACCCAGACCACTCCACCCAGGGATTGAACCCAGGATCTTTTTGCTGTGAGGCGACAGCGCTACCCACCGATCCACTTGGCACAGAATCTTCCTTGTCTTCATTTTTCCACCACTCTGGCTTTTCTGTGGTATATGGGCTAGGAGTGCTGGCACATCTAGGAGGGGGTGTTGGTTGCATGTCCAGATGACAGCATGGTGGGTTAAAAACTACCTTTTGCTTTCTTCTTAGGGGCTGGCCACTTCACACATGCTTTACTTCTTTTTGAACTGACAACTTATTCATCCTCATCTTCATCAATAATGCATAACTTAAACGAGAAAACCATGGAAAATAGACGAACATGGCATGAAATAGACAATAAAAAACAATGTTACTCACTCACACACTAGACGCAGCGTGCTATACAAACATGACATATTATTGCTCATTGTGCAAAAACAAGGTTCAGGAGCATGCGATCATGCGTGGTGCAAACATGTGGTGTGCAGTGGCTGATGGGTGCTGTAGTCCTATGCCACTCTTCATGTTAACCTGACAGAACCAACTATCTCCTAGCTACTGACATGTCGTCTTTGGCTGATGAGGTGATCCTGGACAATAAGGCAAGGCATCCATGATCTGATGGACTCCCTCCAACCAGCTAGGAAACATGTCATAATCCCCAGTGCAATGGGTTAAAACCACATCCTTGGGGCAGGGATCTATGTCCTTAGCAGAGTGCCATGACAGTGTGAACTTGATGTACATGGCCATGTCAGACTTCTGTCACGCGGCCATGTCACGCATGCAAATGGATGCAAATACGGAGTATTTATTTATAGTGAAATACATATGAATGAACACTTCGACTACGTGACAAACACACTAGACAAGTATGGTAAATACTTGAACATGAGTACTGATACTAGACACAAAATGCTATACAAAGATGACTTGTATACATACTAGTGCTCATGGGGTATAAACATGGTTCAGGGGCTCATGATCATGTGATTCAAGGCATGATGTGAACATGTGATGTACAGAAGCTGATGGGTGCTGTAGTCCTGCACCACAATTGGCACTAACCTGACAAATAGTAAATAAACTCTCATGAACAGAGGGAGTTTTGGAACCTTTCATGGGGAATACTTTGCTGGGACCACTGGGAAAATGGATGGTCTAATGTTGACCTTTCTCCTTTCTGATCACCTTAGGATGGAGAAAGAGGGATAAGCATTTGGAATGGGGGGCGGTGTGCAGGTCTGGCAGCAAGAACAGCTGACATTGATGATTGTCAACAACAAATAATCAAATAAACAGCTACAGCTCTATTCATGAAAGATCCAGCAAATCTACAGAAATACAACAATCACACTCATCAGGTTGGCTAGTGTTTGTGCCTGGTGACTGAACTGTAGTTTGAGATATCTTTGATACAAAAGAGACAAAAACAATGAATGATATGTTTTGTATAGGGAATTTCAAAACTATTCACACTTCTCAGAAAACAGGCTGGGGGAAAGAACACACACACACACACACACACACACACACACACACACACACACACACACACACACACACACAAACAAACAACCACCACCTCCCTTCCTTACCATCGCCTCATTGTGAAGTGCATGGTATAAACGTGGTACTATTATTGAGAGAAAAAACTTACAACTTTAAATTTAGGTCATTCTGAGTTGTGTCCATACAATGGAAAAACATATCTGCATCATCAGATAGTCCACGTTCAGACCCAGAGCCCATGTCAATATCAACAGGAAGTCACCGTTGATGAAAGCACTAGTGATAAGTTTAGCCACTTCTCCAGAGTATTTTTGGTGGCATAACTTTCCAGTTAGGCAACACAGTGGTGTAGTGGTTAGCACTGTCGCCTCACAGCAAGACTATCTGGGTTTGATTCCTGATCCGGGCCATTCTGTGTGGAGTTTGCATGGGTTTTCTCTGGGTATTCTGTTTTCCTCCCAAAGACATGCATGTTAGGTTGATCGGTCACTTTAAATTACCCGTAGGTGTGAATGTGTGCGTGAGTGTGTGTTGGCCATGCAATGGACTGGCGACCGTTCCATAGTGTACCCTGCCTTCGCCCAATGACGCTGGGATTAGCTTCAGCAACCCCCCCCCCCACTTCTCTTTGCTACTCTATGTTTGTGACCTGAACTGGCTTGAAATTATCTGTGGTGAGCTGTGCTTGCAATTGTATACAGTAGCCTGCTGGCAGACAGATGACCTGTGCAGTTTGCTAGTCTTTTATCCTATGTTGGAGAAAATGCTGAAATTTTCTATGATTTCAAAACCAGATTAGTTAACATGCACAGAGAAACAATTACTATCACTGGAATAGGTATTTATGCAGTACATTGTAAAGCAGTAGTGACTTTGGGACTTTATTCATCCAAGTAGCAGGGGTGTAAAAATGGGAGAACAAATTGGTAAAGATATTAATTTGCATATATTTGAGCTATCTTCATAATGAGATTATTTCGAAATGTACAAAAATGTAACTAACTCTGGTTCTACATTTTTTCTTGTGATATGTGTTCCATATCTATGCAGTGACAACTTCATGAGTATTTCAAATGTGTAATGGATGTGGAGATGGTAACTATAATTACATTTTATGTAAACTTCAAATGATTTTTCTCAACAAGGCTTCCTTGCATAGACAAGCATGTAGCATCGCAGGAAAGAACAGGTTATGCTGTTTTATGTGGCATGTATTACAGCATGGACACAATGAAAACTTTATGAGCAGTGAAACTTCATAAGCAATTCAAGAAAGAAAAATGGATGTTAATTGGGATGCAACGTGCATCCATTGGGCCCTAAGAGTTAAAGTATCCTTGGAGACAGTGTGGTACAAGATGATGGACTGAAACCTGGTGAACAGTTATTCACACCTTGCTTGTAAAGAGTTTAGTTTTCAAGAAGTCTTCATATATTTCAAATTCTTGTGGTTTGCATAGATTATCAATGTGTGCAGCCCCCCTCCAAGTGGTGCTACTCATCTAGGTCCAACCTTATTACAAGAAGCTCCCTGTTACTATGCGACATAGTTGCACTCTACTGGAGACAATTATCTGGAAAAAAGGTTACTGAATGGATCTTGGGTTTCTCACTAAACTTCTGCCCCTACTCTTGTTTCAGAGGCATCTACCTTGATAATTCATTGTTGGATGGGTTAGGTGAGGGAGAACAAGAGTACTGCATAATGCAATAGTCAAAGTGGACAGAGGTGGTTCTAGTGGTTGTCTTCAACTCATCACCCTCACAGATGCATTGAGAAGTTGTGTTAACCAGAATTAACCGCATGGTAGTCAATTCAGGGTTTCAGACCACATTCTTTCTTCTCCACAAAGAAGTATGCAGAGGCTGGAGAGGATGACTGACAAAGATTTCCTTTCTTCAGGGCTTTGTTAATGTACTTGTCCATTGCCTGACTCTCACTGGCTGAAAGGGGGTACATGCAGATACAGGGGGTGTGGTAGCTGCCACAAGCTCAATGGCACAGTCATATTGACAATGGGGAGGAAGGCCAATAGCCTTAATTTTGCTGTATGCTTTCTTGAACTCCTGCCACTTGACTTGGGTTTCCACCTTGAAGCTTGGTCCAGTGCTCTCAACTGAAGTGGTTGCAGCTAGTTGTCTGAAGACACTGAGTGACACAATGGACACAGTTGATAAAGTTTCCAGCTGCTCTTGATTTGATCAGGGCTGAGACATTAAAAAGCCTTTTTGAGTGCCTTATATAAACTGGTAGTTTATTTTGTGGTATTTATTATGTGGCTATAGCATTCTACAGAGGCTGTTTGGTTTGTCAAAGTTGGGTCCTGGTGCACTTGTTTCTGAAACTGGATTAAATTCAGATCATTATTTCCCATTATTCCATGGTTTAGTTTAATCAAGAAGTCAAAGAGTGAATCCAGGGATACATGATCACGGTGACATGCTAGCACAGGCAGAATATCCTGGTTCATACTGGGATGGTAGGCAATTTACAAAAGGGTTGTTCCAGTCACTTTCATCAGCTAGGGTACAGAATGCTAGTGCAAACTCAACAGTACACTTGTTGCCTTGTTTTAGGGATGAGTCACTCTCCAATTTCTTTTCCCTCTGGAAAGTGGTTGACCATACACTAAAACAGTTAGAGGAAATGGTCAGTGGAAATCATGTGGTCTCCTTCCTGAAACCAGATGGTGGCAGCCCAGCTAAGTGCATTGTCTGTTAGCAGGTTGCTAAACTGAGTGAATTGCACAGGGTAGGTTCATTGGTGTATAGTACAGGCGGGCACTGAGCAGAGAAGTGAACTGAGAATGTTCCGGGGGTGAAGCTAGCAGTTATTTCAGCATGGTGGTTAGCTGATTTAGCTTGGCATTTATTTTGGTGTAGGGGACTTTAGAAAATAGAATTTAGACACCACCATTATTATAGCTTAAATGAATGGGGCACCACCTGATTTTAATCTGGGAAAATCAGAAAAAACCAGTTTAATTACCTCTGATCAGTTACCTTCTGATCTCATGAGATCACAGCTTTTTATGGACCACAGGGTGTACAAGAAACACACAAAAGTATCGATAGCTGAAAGTCAACTGGGAAGTTTATTACAATATTCAGAATAGCAATCTTATGATTAGAA
>JAOVVH010166737.1:0-11074 GCA_028566435.1 Scorpiodoras heckelii | reverse complement strand
CACCACCCCTGGGGGCATCTCAGTGTGGTGCTCTGAGGTTTCTCAGGTAGAGGCAAAAACATCAGAAAATGGCCTTTACAACTGGATAACCTGTGCTGTCTGGGATAGTGAGAGGCAGTTTCTGCAGGGGACTGGGGTGAATTGACTTCCCTCCATTTCTGACTCTTCCCTCTTTAGAACCACCATGGCCAGAGCCACAGGTACCACCTCTCTCTGTGGTTTAAGATTTGAGATTGTAGGTTTACAGTGCCTCTATCAGCTGACCTCATAGTCAATGTTCTCAGCTTATTGTGTGACCTCAGAGGGCCATTGCCAAGCTGATTAGTAATTTAGATGTTCATGTGGGCAGCAAAATGAGCACATTATCTCCTGGTGAGAATCCCTGAATGCCACCATTATATAGCCAGGCTTGACGTTCTTGTGCCACTAGTGCCATTGTGTGGAGTTTTACTTTTTGGTCAAGAATATACAGGATTCCATTTTCCTCTTCTGTAAACTTACCCCTCATGATTTCTAGATTTCTTTATTTTTTTATATATATTAAAAATTTTATAATTCAATATTATCACCTCTAAAACATTATCCTTGTGAACGCACACAATACTCCCAATGCCTCTGCCATTGTTGGAAGCAGTGCTTGAAATTATCAACTGTGAGAGTTTTCAGAGTCTTGGTCATGGCTCTATAGATGCTCTTTACTGTGCTGAAATGGTGATTTTTCATACATGTTTTAATCTTGGCCTTCTGGTACAAATTCTTTATGGACGATCCCTGGAGACTCAAAAAAGATGAGGAACAGTGACTTGATTTTTGATTTGCTCATGCAAGCTTTCTTTATGCTAGGTGATGTCGTATGCCATCAAGCACTTTGTCTTTTTGTCTCAGGATCATAATCAAACACCCATGATTCATCTCCTGTCATCACTCTGTTCAGGAAATTGGGCTCTCTTGTTAAATGATCCATCAATTGCTCCAAACTTGCTTGCATTGTTACAGTGATGAGGCACTTCAGCAGGGTTTCACAAAAACTAATGTCTGGCCAATGCAACTGAAATGGGTCCTACAATTTATCTGAGATCCTATTCTAACTGACTTTGAACCACCATCTCCATGCATAAGCCCTACGGAGCATTAGAATTTTATGTTCATTACTTTCTGGACACAACTTGTACACTTATCTTTAATAATTGAAAAACAGGGGTGGGTGAGCAGAACATTCAGCTGGATTCACTGATGATTGATTACTATCACTTGATTGAAGGCACTTGATTGAGTCTAAAACACAATCACTTGCCTTGATGTCTCATTACACATCTGCTTCAAGGGGATGTGCCCAAGGGGAATCTCCTCCAAGGGAGGACCTCCCTGCTCTCTGTGTCCCTCAATGTAGAGCTGATGTTGACAGCTGCAGCACTGTCTTCCCAGCCAAAGCCATGCTTGGTCCCATTTCTGCCTCACTACTGCAAGACCCATCCATAAGCATTTCATGTGCTAATGGCTTGAATCTTGGCCAAACCTTCCCAAGAATTAGTGGATGGGTGAAGTGAGGACTAACTGAAACCTCCAAGCCATGTATCTGTCCTTGAAACTGAGTGGTGATGAGCACCAGCAGACATCTGGGTGTCATGATTGTCAAACAGCTATCTTTCACCAACCATGTTTCATCTGTCTCTTGGTTGTGCTGCCTTGCACTATACAACATTAAAAAAATTAGAGCTTACCTGACTCAGTATCCTACCCATCTCTTGGTATAGGCCATGGTTAACTCTCGCCTTGACTACTGCAATACCCTTCTAGCAGGTCTCTCAGCATGCACAGTGAAGCCTTTTACAGATAATCCAGAATGTAGCAGTGTGTCTGGATTTGGATCAACCTAAATGGACACAAGTCAGGAGGTCTGCTGCTCATTGACCTCCACTTGCTACCCAAGGCTGCCATAATCAAATTCAAATAACTTGTTTCATCAATCAAATGCTTGTCCACACAATGGCTTATGGGTCTGCGCCCATCTAATTGAACTCCATCAAAAAGGCATTTGCTCTTCTCGGAAAATGCATTACTCCAAGGAACATTGTCTGTCATCGCCATCCCTACACACAAGGCAATCTCAATCCAGACTGTTCTTGTTTGTGGTTCCCCAACGGTGAAACAAGCTAACAAATATCAGTGCAGGATGTCCACTTCAGTACCTGAAGCTGAATTTTGAGTATTGTTCCTCACTTGTAAGTTGCTTTGAATAAAAGCATCAGCCAAATTTAAATGTAAATGTACATAAATATTGTGCCATTAATTAGCCACCTGTAAGAATCATCATGCATTACCTACTGGTTCAACCAGCTGCTCTCCGTTCCAAGCAGCCACTCAACCATGCCACCACAGCCACTATTTTTCAAAGCATTCCTGTCCACACTGGCCTTGTCAGAAGTGCTAAAGAGGTGTGTCAAACTCCAGCCAGTGTGCGACTTATATACCTTCCCTGTTTTTTTCTCCTCTTGTGCATATAAATTCCATAGAAAGACCAATCACTGATCACCATTGTTCCCAAAACCGAATCACCGATCACCATTTGATCCATCAATCATGGATCACAATTATCACCAATGACCAATCACTGATCATATTGTTCCCGATACTCAATCAGTGATCATTACAAAACAGAAACGTGACTGCAATCTAGTTAATTTTTCAAACTATATCCAAATTCATTTATTCATTCATTATCTAAGCTACTTTTTATCAGAATCCAGGGGTCCTGGAGCGTATCCCTGCGATCATTGTGCAGAGGGCAGGCATGGAGACATGAGGAGAACCTGCAAACTCCTCAGAAAAAGGAACCTGGCCTCACCCAGGATTCAAACCTGGGTTCTTTTTGCTGTGAGGTGACAGCACTACTCACTGCCCCACCATGCCACCTCTATGTCCATGTGACATTATATATTATTATTGTTGGTGCTACCTAAAGCTTGAATAATGCCAGCTATTTTCCAGTGGTGAATGTCCATCCATCCATCCATCCATCCATCCATCAAAAAATGCATTCATTTATTTATTCACTTATTTCAAGATTCAAGATTCAATTTATTAATCTGATTTCATCTGATAATCCATGATCTCGTCAATAAATCTATCCATACATAAATCTATCCATCCATTAATTTATTCATCCTTTCATCTCTCCAATAAATAATTTCTTCATGTTTTTTTCATCTATCTAGATTTTCCTCCCATTTATCCATCCATCTATTCATCCATTTCATAATCTACCCATCCGTTAAAAACCTGTCCCCACATTCATCCTCCATCCATCCATTAATTCAATAATCTATGTCATAATCCACCCATCTATTAAATACCTGTCCAGATTCATCCTCCATCCATCCATCCATCCACTCAATAATTCCCAACTATTCACGCATCCAGTTTTACATCTAAAATATCCAACTAATCATTCATTCAATAATGCATCCATCATTCCAAAAATTTCTCTCTCCCTCATTCGTTTATCCATGGTTCCATCCATGCATCCATCCATCCAGTCATTTTAATGCTTACCATAATGCGATAACTAAATCTACCAGTAATCTCTCCACTCATTCTATAATCCCTCCATCCTGCTATTTGCTCTCATTTCCAGCAGATTTAGTGACTAAACATATAAACTCTTCATGTCTCTAATTATTCATAAATCTGTTTATTAATCCAACCATCTATTTATTCATCCATTGCACACTCCATCACTGTGACTCACCCTAGTCTGCTTTTGCTCCTGTTCGGTGAATTATACATCATATTTTCTTTCACATTTTCTTGCAAAACGATTGCTTTCCTGCTCCATTATCAGAACACTGAAGTGTTTGCAGTAGTGGCTTTTTATAAATCAGTAAAAACTCAGTTGAGTGCCTGGATTTGTTCAACTCGTACACTTTGTTCAGGCTGGCATGCAAATATACCTTTTCTCCTGCTGAAACCTAAACAAGTGAGTCTAAAACTGGAGCTCAGCTAAAATGGAGTGGCCACTAGGTGGAAGTGTGGTGTCTCCACAGGGTTAATTAACAGTGATCAGAGTGAAAACACTGTTACAGCCACGTCCACCTCTATCACCGCTATCAAATGCCATCACAAAAATGTCCCTCTCTCTATCTATCTATCTATCTATCTATCTATCTATCTGACTGCAGAAATTGTTCAGGAACGGTTTGAGGAACATAACAAAAGGTTCAAGGTGTTAACTTGGCTTCCAAATTCTCCAGCGCTCAGTCTGATTGAGCATCAGTGGGATGTGGTGGACAAAAGTCTGATCCATGGAGGCTCCAGCTCACAACTTACAGGACTTAAAGGATCTGCTGGTAACATCTTGGTGCCAGATACCACAGCACACCTTCAGAAGTCTTTTGGAGTCCATGTCTCAATGAGTCAGAGCTGTTTAGTTTGCACAATTGGACATATGACAACATTTGGCAGGTGGATTTAATGTTATGACTGATCGGTTTATGTATATATAAAGTGCTGTCATGCGATTGATTTTTTTAATCGCGGTTCTAACGCACATTTTGATTTGTGTTGTACATGCAGGTTGACATCGTAGGACCATTGAAAATGAAAGAGAAACGACTGCTGAATGCTGCCTCATTATTCACTTGAGAGGGAGCAGGGGTACAGATTAGGGACACTTGCTATTAGAATGCAGCCTAAAACGAGTAACGTAATGGTCAGTTTCGGAATGTTTGTGTTCGCTGACGGCACTGCTGGTTTGCATAATTTAACAAATTTTTAAACTCCGTTAAAATTTTTAGTGGCATTCATTTTTTAAATCATGATTAATTCTTTAACGCGTTAACATGATAATTTGACAGCACTAATATATATATATATATTTTCTATAATCCTCCTGCCAAACAGACAGACCTTAAATATAACCTAATAATTAACAGACACACAAATGAATCACAAAATTAAGAATAAAACAAAACACATGAAATGAATACAACAAACAAAAGCAAAAAAACAACAACAAATGTACACTCTATGATATCAAAATCTGCACCATATATGTAAAAACAGATACAGTATCTCCATTTTAATAATTCTATTTTAGATCAAATAATTATATTTTTACTTACATATTATTACTTAACTTACAGTTGGGTTGTTTTGGTTAAGTAAAAATAACAAGATAACAGAGAAAGAACGGCTTCACCAGAAGATGATCAGAGTTTTGGAATGGTCCAGGCAGAGCCCAGACCTGAACCCAACTGAAAATCTGTGGGGCGACCTGAAGAGGGCTGTGCACAAGAGACACCCTCACAATGTGCCAGATTTGGAGAATGGGCTAAGATGGCCAAGTCAAGATGTGCCTTGTTGATAGACTCCTACCCAAAAAGATAGAATGCTGCCATTAAAATCAAAAGCTGCTTCAACAAAGTATTAGTTTAAGGGTGTGCATATTTATACAACCACATTAATGTAAGTTCTTTATTTTTATTTTTTTTTATTAGATTGTACAGATTATAGGTCACATTAATGGTGGAAAAAAGAAATGATTCATCTTGGTCTAATTTTTCACATCACAAAAACCTATCATGTTAACAGGGATGTGTAGACTTTTTATATCCACTATATGTTGTACACTCATTCTGCCCAGGAAAAAAAGAACAGTTCAAAGAAGTCATTGAAAGCATGTAATACCTCCATGCACACGAATAACATCTGCAATTCGATTTGGCATGGACTAGACAAGTTTCTGGATGTAGGCAACGTCAATATTTAGCCACTCTTGGATCAAAGAATTGCCCAGTTCGGCCAGATTTCGTGGATGCCTTCCCTGGCTACAAGAGCATTAGTGAGGTCAAGCACTGATATTGGGATGATGACGAGCCTCCAGTTCCAGTTCATCCCAAAGGGGTTCAGGACAGGGTTCTCTTCAGGACAACAGAGTTCTTCCACTCCAACCTTAACGCACCATGTCTTCATGGAGCTTCATGGATGATGGAACAGGTTTCGGCCTCGTAGTTCCAGTGAAGGGAAATTGTAATGCTACAGCACAAATACACAGACATTCTATACAATTGGGTGCTACAGTTTTGTGGCAACAGTTTACAGAAGAACCGTGTGTGCGTGTTGTAATGGTCAGGTGTGATTATGATTGCAAACATAAATATGGTCATTAGGTTAAGTATTACTGTGTACAATGCATTAAATAATTATAATTAAAAAAATAATAATAATAATAAATAAATAAATAATAATAAATTTATCAGATACCTCAATATGACATTTGTGCCTATTATATTAAGATATACAGTAATAATGGTCCTCTCTCTCTCTCTCTCTCTCTCTCTGTGTGTGTGTGTGTGTGTGTGTGTGTGTTACACAGTGATTTCATCATTGTGTTGGACAGCAGGATATTAGAAGCATCTCACAGAGAATGAGAGAGAGAGAGAGAGAGAGAGAGAGAGAGAGAGAGAGAGAGAGAGAGAGAGAGAGAGAGAGAAAGTGGAGAGAGATTAAAATAAACCCACAGTTTATGCCCAGGGTGTCCCCAAAAGCCAGGGGGTGCTAACGTTAGCTAGGTTAGCTAGCTAGCTAGCTAGCTAGCTAACAGAGCCCAGTGACACCAAACCAAAGTAGGAACACAAAGTTCAGGCCTGGAAATGGCTATTTACGGCAGACTTAATCTGATTTGCAAACTTTACACCTGCTGTAGTTTAAAGTTTGTCAGCCCTCAGGGGTCCTCCACTGGACTGGGGGCCCCTGACTGGCCTGGGGGCCCCAACAGTTTCCTGTCTTGCTTGGTGGTAAGTGGCACCTCTGGACACACACAAACACACAATGTGCAGGTGCATGTGTAGAATGTGTCCCACACATGCACCATAAAGACACTGATGCAATGTAATTACACCCCCACCTCTCTCTCTCTCTCTCTGATTTAATTAAGTCGTCTGAGGAATGTTAAACATTAACGACATCAGCGGTGTCTCTAAGCAGCCCTGTGATTTTCCTCAAAGTATTTCTCACACACACACAAGCGTAGAAGAGCTGACAATAATCACTGTTACTCTGATGCTTTCTATAAGCAGATGTTTATTTAACATTTATGGAAGGAATCCTCAGGGCCAGATGGAAAGCTGTAACTTTACGCTGCCAACGTCTTCAAGACAGAGATGTTTACAGCACAACGAGCAATATATCCTGAAACACTAAATAAATACGAGGTAAAGAGGACCAGACCATACTGTACACACACAGAGCTTGTACAGACCAGGAGTTAATATAAAGCTGCAGTAAACAGCATGTGTGTGTGTGTGTGTCCCGCTGACGCCATTAACTCCAGCACTGCTTCTGCTTATGCACGCTTATTTAATTATAGAATGCAATTATAAGACAAACCACTTAATGAAACATTGCTGCATTTTTAGCTGATCGCAAGGCACTGATGATGTTTCAGCACCACGGTGATGCACAGCAACCTGCAAGACTTTAAGTAAGATATTTGTTAGAGATTTGGTGTAAATTTCTTTTCTTTTTTTTCCATACCAAATATAGTCAGATTATTAGATCCATGAGAATAAGGCATCGTGCTTGCAGGACTCTGGAGTCGGTGACTGAGCGCTGTGTTTCCATGGCATCGATCGAAAGTATGACATGGGGTTTATTAATAAATAAAGAATTGTAACTGCTGTGGTGTAAGAGGAATAAAACATTTGCAGGTTATTATTGAATCTTACATGGACATTTAGTAAGGTGTAGTACGCCCAAGATGTCTTTACAGAATTGTAGGTGATGTCGTTTTATTGGATTTTAGTCCAACTCTCTATAGTTACCACCATACAGAGGTCCCCAGATCTCACTTCCATATACAGATGTTGCTTTGACTGCGGAGTCGAATATCTTAAAGCCAAAATTTAGTCACTGGGTTGAATTTGTAATTTGTGAAGCTGTTTTTTAATTATTATTATTATTAAGAAATATGTCCTTCATGCCTTTCGGTGCTCTCTCTCTCTCATTCTCTCTCTCGCTCTCTCTCTCTTTCCCTTGTGGGATTAATAAGAATTTCACTCTGCTTATATGGAGATTATTCATTATTTAAATAACGTGTTGCCTTCCCACTTTTCTATAAAGGGATTACCTTTATCTTCCCAATGGGTGCACACACACACACACACACACACACACACACACACACACACACATACACATATAGACATACTCGGTGATTGTGCATTGTTGTGTGATGTCACATTTTTCCTTAATGCGATGGAGAGATAAAGTGTCAGCATTTATCCCTTCAATGGACGTCTGCTACAATCAATCAAGCAGACAGGGACAGATAAGGACATGCACGCATGCACACACACCTTTCAGATTAGCGTTTGTCCTCTTTTTTCTGTAAAGAAATGCACAATTCCAAATACAATTCCTATTAATTAACAAATCGCACATTTTTATCCATTTAGAGTTACATTTAATGCTGAAACTATTGAGTTCCTGTTCTGTAAACGTTCCTTTGCTAACATCCTCCCTTTTTTTCCTCCTTCTTGAAGTTAATAAGACAAAACAAAAGCTTGTCATATTTCCAAGAAACTCCAAAGAAGTGTAAAGTCCTCCATCCTGAACAAACTGTAAAACTAATCTGGGATCAGTTCGATTTGCAGGACTTTGATCAGCAGCGAACATGTCTGAGACTTCAGCTTCCCTCCTCACACTGATCTCAGAGCAGTTTTTATTTCATGTTATTTTATTTTGGAAGAAATCCCAACTGGCTCACATGGCGAGGATGATTTATTTTAGTTGCTGGTGTCGATGACCACAAAGCTTATTATGGGCTGCATGGGGACGCCACCAGAGACTCTGAGCTGCGGCAAACACATGTTAATAACACGGGGAGAGAGAGAGAGAGAGAGAGAGAGAGAGAGAGAGAGAGAGAGAGAGAGAGAGAGAGAGAGAGAGAGATGTTAGGACAAGGGCACGGACAAGGACAGGGAACAATTGGAAATGAAATGGAGGGAGATTCAACCGCCCACACAATCACTTAGATGCTGAAATTATGTTTCATGACACACTACGAGTGAAAGAGAGTGACAGAGACAGAGAGAGAGAAGAGGGAGATGCAATGAAGCAAAAAGCTTTCTTGAGTTTGACAGAGAGAGAGAGAGAGAGAGAGAGAGAGAGAGAGAGAGAGAGAGAGAGAGAGAGAGAGAGAGAGAGAGAGAGAGCGAGAGCGAGAGAGAGCTCTAAAGCACTATAAATATATTCTGTATTATTACTACTATTATTATTAAACTTCTTCTTCTTCTTCTTCTTCTTCTTCTTCTTCTTATTATTATTATTATTATTATTAAACATTATTATTATTTTGAATGGGCAAATTGCCATGAGTGCCTGAGTATCACACCTACCATATATACAGGAACAAAGAGACAAATTACAGTAACTCCTGTAGTATCAATCCTGAGATAAAGAAATGTGTCAGTTGCAGCGCCCCCATTGACAAAATGTCACAAAATTTGGTGGACATCTAAAGAATGTAATAGTGATGCAGGGTGTGAAATTTCAGGAGGTTTGAGCCTTTACATCCCAAGATATTGGCAAGTGAAGAGTTAGAATCATGCTTTGAACATTATTCACTAGGTGGCACTACTCCACTAAGGACCTAGGCTAATGTAATGCGCCTCGTCGAGGACAACTTGCCATAAAAAGTTCATTTTTGGCAAAACATTGAAGTTTTTGAGCTATTGCCCAAAAAATGCTTTGAGCCTTCCACACTTCAGGGGGCGCTAAAATGAAGGGCAGTACACACCTAGAGACACAGACCTTATGTTCTGTATCAGACATGTGGAGATACAAACACGCCAAGTGTCATATAGATTGGTACTTGGTGGCGTCGAGTACTACACCAGAATGCCAAATTACCACAATTTTAAAGACTGTCTACCATAAGTATATTAATAAACGGGCAAAATTCTGGAGAAGCTGTAAATCCACTAAAATGTGGGGAAATTAGAATTGGCCTCATGAAAAAAACTACTTTTAAAATGCCCACTAATCACTATTAGCATGAGAGTAAAAACGCCCACTAATCACTGTTAGTATGAGAGTAAAAACGCCCACTAGTCACTGTTAGTATGAGGGTAAAAACACCCTCTCCTGCTATCATGAGAGTAAAAAAAGCCCACTCCTGCTAGCATGAGAGTAAAAACGCCCACTCCTGCTTGCATGAGAGTAAAAACGCCCACTCCTGCTAGCATGGGAGTAAAAACACCCGTTCCTGCTAGCATGAGAGTAAAAACGCCCACTCCTGCTTGCATGAGAGTAAAAACGCCCACTCTTGCTAGCATGGGAGTAAAAACGCCTGGTCCTGCTAGCATGGGAGTAAAAACACCCGTTCCTGCTAGCATGAGATTAAAAACACCCTCTCCTGCTAGCATGAGAGTAAAAACGCCCACTCTTGCTAGCATGGGAGTAAAAACGTTCTCTCCTGCTAGCATAGGAGTAAAAACGCCTTGTCCTGCTAGCATGGGAGTAAAAACGTTCTCTCCTGCTAGCATGAGATTAAAAACGTTCTCTCCTGCTAGCATGGGAGTAAAAACGCCCACTCCTGCTTGCATGAGAGTAAAAACGCCCACTCTTGCTAGCGTGGGAGTAAAAACGTTCTCTCCTGCTAGCATAGGAGTAAAAACGCCTGGTCCTGCTAGCATGGGAGTAAAAACGTTCTCTCCTGCTAGCATGGGAGTAAAAACGTTCTCTCCTGCTAGCATGGGAGTAAAAACACCCGTTCCTGCTAGCATGAGATTAAAAACACCCTCTCCTGCTATCATGAGAGTAAAAATGCCCTCTCCTGCTAGCCTGAGAGTTAAATGCCCTCTGCTGCTAGCAAGGTTGGGATTTGAACTCACAACCTTCTGGTCAGTAGCAAAGAACCACAACCAATGAGATAATGCTAAATTATATGTGTAAGAGAATTTGTTCTGAAATTTCAATCCTTGCCAATATGAGATTGGACACTATACCTCTCTCTCTCTCTCTCTCTCTCTCTCTCTCTCTCTCTCTCTCTCTCTCACACTCACTCTCTCACTCC